>JAKUCV010001456.1:0-11289 GCA_028386065.3 Turnera subulata
TCTTTCGCCGCCCACGAGCTTCCTCCCGACTTCCTCTCTCCACGACTTCTCTCTCCCAATCGCTTACACCGATTTCTCTTCCTCTCTTCTTTGTCTTCTTTTTCTTCCCTTACTTTTCTTCTCCTTCTCTGCCCAACTCTTCCTCTCCTCCTCTCGCCCTTTTGCCGCCACCATCCGTTCTTCTTCTTTGTGGAGCCGCCGCCACCATAGAAGGACGGGGCTGCTGTTCGTGGCTTTAGTTGGAGGCAGGGGCTTACGAGGCCGACGCAGGACGGGTGCGACTGGACCCGGGTTTGGCCGTGATGTGTAGTTGCCGTCACTGTGCTCTTCTTTGTGTTGTCTGCGGCTGTGTGAGATGTTGGTGTGGCCGGACAGTGGGTTTGGATGACTCGGGTTAGAGTCGTGATCGGAAGCTCGAAGAGGACGTCGAGGCAGCACTGTCGTCACTCTTGCAGCCGCCGTCGTCGCCGGTTGTTGGGGTAAGCCACTGATGCCTTTCTTCTCCCTTTCTCTTCGCTTCCATTGCTTCTTCACGTTTGTGGATCGTTGATTGATGGATTTTGAATTGAATGGGTTTGTTGTGTTGAACGAGTTTGGGTGTGATGAGTTTCTGCCGGATTCGGGTGCCGGTAGTGTGGTTGTTGGATTCCCGAAGTGAGAGCGTGGCTCGGTTTGGACGGCTTCTGGCGGTGAAGACGCAGGCTCGGTTACAGTGAACAGAACCAAAAAGTGAGCATCTGTTTCCGGTAAGTTGTTCCGGCGGCTTGGAATTATTTGTTTTGGATTCGTTAATGTGCCGTGTAAGTCGAATGTCAGTTTGTGTTGGTTCCTGGGTATGGACAGATTGTTGTGGTGTTTCCGGTCTCAAGTTACTATTCCGGCGTGAGCTAACTGGAATCCGGTGGGTCAAGCACTGTTCCGGCGAGATGGAGTGTTTCCGGCAGTACACGGTAATTTCCGGACAGTGACGTGCATTTCATTTCTTGTATGAGGCATGTACTGAAAATGCAATTAAATAGTGTATTAATGAATTGGACTTAGTGGAATTCGGGAGTTGCGAGTTGAGAGTGCGTGGCCGGAATATATTTCCGACGCGTTTAGAACCGTTAGGCCGAAAAGGTTGGTCTCGGGATTCAATATAATGGTGATTCACTGGTTGCAGTACCCGGTAAGCTTTTTGGCCTTTTTAATGAGGTTGACTGTGGTGTCTAAAACAAGGAGTATTATATAAAAACAATAGTTCAATATATATATATGTATATATATAAATCTCAGTATGATTCTTGTTATAAGACGTGTTCATCATGGGGCCATAGGTTGATCACTCATATTGCATGAACTTATGTCCGTGTGGGTTGCTTTAACCACGTGGATTTACTTCAAGGCTATACCTTTGATTTAAAAGAAAGAGTAAAATTGGAGACAACAACTTTGACAATTATTTTTCTTTTGATGAAGTTAATTATGGAATTTTGTCAAGACGATTAGTGGGTGTCACATGGATCTTGATGAGCTTGCTTAACACATTTCCGTAAAACTATTACTCCCTTCCACTTTGTTTGTTATGTTAGGACCTAGATACTTGAACTGACTTATCCGAAACTTGACTTTAATTGATGTTGTATTCAAGAACCACTATCATTTAGGCATTTGACTTTAAAATCCAAGTGAGAATTGGGAGCGGCGGTGCTTCGTGTCAAAAGACCGACTCGGTGTAGCACGGCTTGGGATTTATTATATGACTTTATTTTCTTCTTTTCAAAAGGAGTTTCAAATTTTCTTATAGTTTTAGTAAACTCAAATTTGGATCCTAACCCTTTATATACTCACGTTTGCTAGCAGAAAACTCAGTTAGCTACTGTAAAGCATGTATCTCATTCCCTCGTGGATTTATATATGTGATTGTGTTATAATTATAGGATGTTCGAGGTAGAATGAGGCTTCGGGTTCCAAGCTAATTAATATGGCCAGGTGAGGACTTATAAACCTTTGTATGCATTACTACCTACAATGCTCGGTTAATTGTCTTGGAATATAAAGTGGTGTTATTTGTTTGGTCTTTAATGCTGTATGCATGCTTGCCTGTTGTGCTGTTGTTGCTATTTGCAAAGTGAATTTTGTTGATGTTACCTATGACGTGGTGTGACTGATTATGTGGCCTGTTTGTCTGATGTGATGTATTGTGCCTGTCTAGTATGACTTGTTTGGTTATGATAAACACATGAGATATAGATTTGTGGCTTGTGTGGTGGACTATGGGCTGGGGCCCGGATTTGAGATTAAGATATTAAATCCACAAAACGATGTTGACAATAACGTATGGTTCAACTCTTAAAGAATAAATGAGAATAACGAATTATAATAAAGTCTACTGTGGGGCTGTTGACCGGTTGGTTCGAGCGGGAAGTAATACCCCTCGGGATGGCATGCGGGTTTGCATGTGGGCCTGTGATGGCCGGTTCTACCTCCCTCCTTCTACCTCCCCCTTTCTACCTCCCTCTTTCTCTTTGTCTCTCTCTCTTTAAGGATATGTTTGGGCTTCGTGCCTGGTTTATTTGGGCTTATGCCTGGTTGTCTCATGAGACGGGACCGAGCTCGACGCACACAGTAGAGGGCCCTAATATAATATTTAAACCTAATAACAAGAATAATAAGATAAGTAACGATAAGTGATGGTTGAAGTCTGGTGATGACTTGTGTTGTATATTGTGAATTGTTTTGTGCATTGTGTTTGCTATTGCCCATTGCCGGTGTACTTGTAGTTGATTTGTTTTGTATATTATTGGTTTATTTGTCTGCGGTGAGACAGTGGTTGGTCTCACCCCCTCACAGTTTTGCACAGGTTAGCTGATCGATGATCAGAAAAGCATATCAGCAGGTGGCGGTGCATTCCTCTCCTCGGGTCGGATCCATAGAATTCACTGCATATATGTTAGCATATGTATAGTCTTCCGCTGCATACTCGTTTTTGTGTAATTTGTTGTACAATTGTTCATTGATTATGTTGTTGATATTGTATCCCGGGTAGAAGGGCATTTTGGTCACTTCACATGCTATACAATCTTTAATGGATGATTCAATGATACGGGTGTCCCGGGAATGATAAGGGCAATTTGGTCAATCCATAATTAATTTATAACTTATATTAATAAATTGGGACACGAGCGTTTCAGTTTTGGTCTTGAGGAATCTAAGTCTTGGAATTATAATTATGATATTTCGGTAATTATTGGTTTTAGTGCCTAAGGTATGATCCGGGATATATACAATTTTGGTTGAATTGGTGTGATAGAGGAAATACTTTGGGGTTTAGAACATGAGATAGATTATGGATTTTTGGTCTTGAGGTCTTCAAATAGGAGTGATGATTTTGTTACTTAGGTACTAGTTGCGAGTTCTAATACCTGAGGGTATGCGAATGATTAAAAGATTTGGGTATATTTGGTTGGGGAAAGAATCAATGAGGGTAAATAAAACGGATTACGGATTCTAGCATTATCAATGGTGATGATGATTGGGTAAGACTCTTGGGTTAGTGCTTTGATTGCTTACACTATGGATGAAGTTTGACTAACGTCTGTGATCGTTTTAGTTTGGTGGAGTTCTTACTCGGGAAAGATAAACTCATGTGATGGTTCTACTTCGTGATTTTGGCTAACGGTGGATGACACCTGTTTGTGTCAGTTATGCACTTGGCTGCCTGTCTCATGTACGTAAATTTCGAGGACGAATTTTTTTTTAAGTGGCGTAGAACTGTAACCCCCCGAATTTGTAATTATTATAATTTTTTAAAAAAAATTGAATATAATTTTCCAGTTTTGCCCTTATGGAAAAACTTAACTAAAATTTTGGCCTGTGAGTTTAATTTTTACTTTACATTATATAAACTGAACCCTAAAGTAAGTGTCCACTCTAATTTGAAGATTTATTTCATCTATGAAGTCATACCGTAGAAATAGAATATAATGATTTCTTTGTACTAAACATAGGTTGCGTTGTAGTTTTAACCAAAGTGACGTAATTTTGGTGAGTTTGGGCATAAAACATACGAAGGCTTGCGTTTTGGGAGGAAGGGAAGGCGAAAAGTTGAAACGACATCATTTCTGTGGAATTTTGTGGAACCTAGGGTTTGACCTATGTATACAATCCACTCTTTTCTCGCTCTCCTCTTTTTCCACCCATTCCCGAAAACTGCTACCACTCTCTCCTCATCCTTTTTCTTTTTTTTCTTTTCTTCATTCACTTCACGCCATCCTCTCCCTCTCCCCTTAAACCCACTTTTCTCTTGGTCTCTCTAATTGGGTTTTGTGATTTTGGTCTTAGGAAGATGGCAGATTGGCCACGGGTTGATGACAGTAATGGTTGTCGTAGTTGTGGTACTGTAACGTTGGGTTTTGATGGGTAAGCCCCGTTACCACCTCTTCTTCCTTCGTGTGCTTCTGTTGTTAATTGATTGGGACTTGATTATTGAGTTCTTATTTGTTTGCATAACTGGTTAATGGTGGCGAGGTGGTGTTGCTTATATTGGATTGGGTAGACTAGGGCATGAGTTTCTGTTGTTGATTCTGGGTTCGTCCGTGATGTGCTGGAAGGGAAGGGCTACTTTGAAATTGTTGTGGTGCTAACAGTACTGGCATTGAATGCAAACCCATTCAAGTTATTAACTAGGTAAGGTCAAGACCTTTTTCTTCTACTCGTTGTTTGGTTGTATTTGATTTGTGGTCATGCTTTATGGATAGACCACTTAGTTGGAACTAATTAAAATTAATAGTATGCCATGTCTAGGTAAGAAGAGAAGCTGGTGGGAAGAATGAATACTAATAAACTTATTCCTTTTCATTAAAGTTGGGATATGAACCGTTCTTTTCAAAAATTGACTTATTAAATGCTTTATAATAAGCTTATGGTATTATTGTGTGGGCTGGAAGCAGTATAACGGCTTAGGGTCGAATTGTTGCATGATTATTGACCTCTGGTTCAAGTTTTAGCCAATTATAACATATTTAAGGGACTGGTCAATTTGGGGAAAAAAATATTATTAATTCAATTAATTAGTTGCTCATATGGTTAACAGCACGTATATGTTTAAAATAGATTAATCAAATTGGTCCCAAGAAGCCGTGGGGTGTACATATTTGTGGGCTTTAGCCAAGCTTTAGAACAAAATGATATTGGGAAGTCATGCAAATCAAGTTGAAACCCTCTGGTCTATCACATTAAAATCTAATGCGGCATTGTCTTGGTTGATGACATGTCTTTTATAAAATAATTAAATAATAAATGAAGATTTGTACCAGGTCCATTAGTGCATTTCACGTGGGTAAAAAGTGATTGAACTAAGTTCTCTTAATTAATCATGACCTTATGGATTGTTGTGCTAGGAAGTTGACACTCACTAGTAATTGTTTTATTTATGATGCGAGTTAGCATGGATTTCATGCATGAACATTTTGTTGTTATATCATGTGTGACCGTGGTGGTTATAGTTATAGGAAATGACAAAGTAGATTGGACACTAGCTTGCAAGGCAATCTTATAGTTCAGGTGAGGACATATAAACCTTTGTATGCGTACTGCCTACAATAATCAGTTATTTTTTAAGGTTCATTAAGTGATAACATTTGTTTGGCAATTAAAGCTGTATGTGTGTATGCCTGTTGTGTTGATGTTGTTGTTGCACGGTGTATCATGATGAAGATATTTTTCTTCTTGAGTGCCTGATTATGTGAACTGTGAGCCTACGTGATATGGTATGCCAGTTGAGCATGATATGTTGTTATGATTAAGAAATGATTATATGACTTTGTGGTTTGTGTGGTGACTTGAGGGCTGGAGGCCCGGATTTGAGAATAAGATACTAAATCCACACAACCCTGTTTGATCATAATGTATGGCACAACTCTTTAAGCGTAATTGAGGATAACAAACTATAATAATTCTACTGTGGGGCTGTTGCCCTCGAGATTTCATGCGGGATAACATGGTATGTGCGGTTTAGCATATGGGTCTGTTATGACCGGTTCTACCTCCCTCTTTCTATCTCCCTCTTTCTACCTCCCACTTTCTCTCTGTATGTGTCTCTCTCACTAACTGTATTGGGCCTTGCCATGATTATATTGGGCTTATGACTGGTTGCCTAATGAGACGGGACCGATCTCGACGCACACAGTAGAGGGCCCTAATAAAATGTTAAAACTCTAAAAACAATAAAGTATAACTATAATAAGATGATAGAAGACAAGTGATGGTTTCAAATCTGTTGACGACTTGTGATATGCATTGTGACATGTTTGTGCACTGTGATTGCTACTGCTTGATGCCGGTATTTATGGTTGATTTGTATTTGTATACTTTGGTTTATTTGTTTGCGGTGAGACAGTGGTTGGTCTCACCCCCTCACAGTCTTATCACAGGTTAACTATTCTTTGAACAGTGGTGCATATCAGCAGGTGGCGGTGCTTTCCTCCTCGGGTCGGATCCATAGAGTTCATTGCATACATGTTATTATAGGGTACATTGCATGCTTGTTGCTATGCATTTTTGTCTTCCGCTGCGTACTTGATTCCATTGTATTATTTATTATTTGATTAAATGTTGATCATGTCGTTGATATCGTATCCCGGGGTAGAAGGGCATTTTGGTCACTTCTCATGTTGTAATTAATTTAATAGGTTGTTTGGGATACGGGTGTTTAGTTGATGATTTTCGTGTCCCGGGAATGATAAGGGCAAATTAGTCATTTTATATTTAAATTTTATTTTTATTAATAAATTGGGACACGGGCGTTTCATGTAAGGATTCTGGACAATATGCCATATCTCAATTTCCTTCCCTTCAAGAAAGATCTTCATGCGAATCTTTCAATAGTCAAAGTTTGCCCACCAAAGTATGGTGCCTTGTTCACGCTTGTACCCTCGAAAGCCATGATCTTTGTCTCTGGATTTTACTCCTTTGAACTGAGAAGGGTTTTTGGGTTTCTTGGGCACCCACGTTTAGTGGTTTGGCCAATTTGGTACCCTGACATTTTTTTTTGGCCGGGCATATACCCCGAGATTGACTGGACCGGCCCACATAAGAACGCTACATGAAACGTTATATGATTGTCAGTAGCGGTTCTTATATGTATTGTCCTTAGACCTGTGATCATCAAGGTTCCCAACATATGAGTCGTATACTTTTATATTACTCTTGGCTATTTCGTAAATGAGTAGACGTAAGGGTAATCATTGGGTACATGACGTAATGTGTAGTGGGTTTTGTTCGATCAAGATGGGATTCGTCCAACCCATATAACGGGTATATTATCAGATGGGCCTCTTGATAGAGTTGAACTGTAAATGCGTGGCCACGCTCGGGTTATATGATATTGTGATATCATGACTACCCGGTTTTACACAGTTAACTCGGGGATCAAGAAACTAAGATTAAACATATACGAGACTGACGTTTTCCATGTCTCGTGTTTAATCTTGATAGTGGGACGAAAGGACGATGACATGTTTGCGAGGCATATGCATCAGTACTGATCTTGTCGTTTGGGTAGCAATGCTGTGTTGCTAGACGCCGCTCTTTGCTTATAATTTTAAAATGAGAATTTATGATTATTGCCAAACGTTAGAAGTGGCTACAGGGTCACACACAAAGAATCGTTGATTCGAGTAGGTGGTTGAACCGTGGTTGGACCATGGTTCGACCAGGTGTAGTTGGACTATGGTTGGACCGTGGTTGGACCAGGGTCATTTTGGGCTGGTTTGGTTCACTAAATGTCTGATTTATTGAACCATAATTAGTGCCATGTGATGTGTAATCCCACCAAGAGTTAGTGGAGACATAATTAGCTAAAAGCTAATCATGTTGGCCAAAGGCGTTGGCCACCTTGTCCCTTGCTTTTGTGAGTGCGATTAGACTAAGATAATCTGATTATGCTGTGTGTATCTATCACTTTGAGTCTGAAATTTTTAGAGCATTGAGCCTTGATAGTGTCTTGAGAGTTCTTGTGAGTTTCAGACCATACACACCTTCTTTAAGAAAGAAGAAAAAACCACAAACTCTAGCTTCCGAAACCTGCTGCTAGCACATCAATTCGGGGGTGCTCGGGTTGGTAATCGTGTGACGATTCCATCTAGTTATCATAGTTTGTGTGGATACGGTAGAGGAGCGGGATTGCTGTCCGGCTCTAGCTGATTCGGCACAACAGTTGGGGTGAAAGACCTCAACCATAAAAGGTACGAATTTTTGTTATTCGGTTTAGTTGCTTCACTTGGATCCTCCATGGTTTTCGGTTTTCCGCTGCACATCTATTGCATATGGGTGTCATATTTGCATGTCCGGAAACTTACAGTGCCGAAAAACCAGATACACATGGAGGATCCAAGTGAAGGGTAGCTAAACCGAATAACAAAACGAACACACCTGAAACGGTTGAGGTCTTTCACCCAACTGATGAACTGAATCAGCTATAGCTGGAAGGATATCCTGCTCCTCTACGGTTTCCATAAGTCGATCACAATCGGAAAACGTCTCACGATCTCCAACCCAAGCACTCCCGAACCGTGGTGCTAGCTACGGATTTTCGGCAGCTATGTGGTGTTACTTTCTTTCTCAAAGAATGGGTGAGTGTTTGTGTGTGTTCTTACTTGTCTGAAACACACTCTCAAGGCTCTCAAAAACCAAAAATGCAATCAGCCAAAAACCCAAAGCATAATCTACTTATGCCACTCCTTTAGTGCTTCGGGTAATGGCCAACATAATGGCCCATCATGATTAAGATACCCATTTTCTTGTCTACCACTAAGCACTAATGGGATTATACATCACAAGCGATAAGGTTTGGCTCAACAATTCTGACAATTATTGTATCAAACCAGCCTAAAACGACCACAGTCCAACCATGGTCCAACCACACCTTGTCGAACCTTGGTCCAACCACAGTTCAACCACCTGCTCGAATCAACGATTCTAAGTGTGTGACCCTGTAGGCACTTGTAATGTCCGGCAACAATTGTAAACTCATTTACAACTATAAGCAAAGAGCGGCGTCTAGCAACACATCATTGCTACCCGAACGACAAGATCAATACTGATTCAATATGCCTCGAAAACATGCATCGTCCCTTCGTCCCATTATCAAGATCAAACAGGAGACATGGAATATGTCAATCTCACATATGTTTAATCTCGGTTTCTTGATCCTCGAGCTAACTGTGTAAAACGGATACTAATGATATCACCATATCATAATCCGAGCACGGCCGTGCATTTACAGTTCAACTCTATCACGAAACCAACCGATAATATACCGGTTATATGAGTTGGATGAATCCCCTCCGAATCATACAAAACCCACTACACATTTATCATATACCCAATGATTGCACTAAGTCTACTCATTTACGAAATAGCCAAGAGTAATATCAAAGTATACGACTCATATGTTGGGAACCTTGATGATCACAGGTCTAAGGACAATACATATAAGAACCGCTAATGACAATCATATAACGTCACATGTAGCGTTCTTATGTGGGCCGTTCCAGTCCAGAAGTTCTCTAACTTGTACCCGTATGTAGAATTCATATCACATATAATTCTCAACTTACGCTAGTCTTAATTTATTATTACAACCCATCCACAATAATAATCGACTAGGGACATTTAAGAATATATAAATATTCTAGGGTTATAAATATCTGCAAGCGTTTATCTCATAAACGATATTTATTGGAATAACCTTAATGTGTATACATGATTACACATAAACATCCATTGATTCGCTTTTGGGCATATTACACTAACAATCTCCCACTTGCACTAAAGCCAATCATACATGTATCTAATACCAATGGAGGCAGCATGACCATCATGCTTCTGCTGTGTGAGCGGCTTAGTCAACGGATCTGCTACATTATTCTCAGATGGAATTCTGCATAGTCTGACATCACCTCTATCTATGATCTCTCTAATAAGATGATAGCATCGGAGAATATGTTTAGATCTCTGGTGGTATCTAGGTTCCTGAGCCTGTGCGATTGTCCCATTGTTATCACAATAGAGCTCAATCGGACTCTCAATGATCGGAACTACCCCAAGTTCAGTTACGAACTTCTTGAACCAAACAGCCTCTTTCGCCGCATCTGAGGCAGCAATGTACTCAGCCTCGGATGTAGAATCGGCAACTGTCTCTTGCTTTGAACTCTTCCAGCATACAGCACCACCTCCAAGACAAAACACATAACCTGATTGCGATCTAAAATCATCCCTATCGGTTTGGAAGCTAGCACCTGTGTAACCCTTTACAACAAGCTCATCCACGCTTCCGTAAACCAGGAATGCATCCTTAGTCCTTCTCAAGTACTTAAGGATTTTTTTTAACTGTTGTCCAGTGACTCTCACCGGGATCAGCTTGGTATCTGCTTGTGACACTCAAAGCATAAGCGACATCCGGTCGAGTACATAGCATGGCATACATGATAGATCCTATTGCAGAAGCATAAGGAATCTTACTCATCCGCTCTCTCTCCTTAGTCGTACTAGGACATTGATTCTTTGAGAGAGATATGCCATGTGACAAGGGCAAGAATCCTTTCTTGGAGTCTTGCATGCTAAACCTCTTTAGCACCTTGTCAATATATGTACTTTGACTTAGCCCGAGAAGCCTTTTGGATCTTTCTCTATAGATCTTTATGCCTAACACATAGGCTGCTTCTCCTAAGTCCTTCATTGAGAAATTCTTCCCTAACCAAGCCTTTACAGACTGTAGTGTCGGAACGTCATTCCCAATAAGTAGGATGTCGTCGACATACAACAACAAGAAAACAATAATGCTCCCACTAACCTTCTTGTAAACACATGGTTCATCTTCGTTCTTAATGAAACCAAACTCTTTGATCACTTCATTAAAACGAAGATTCTAACTCCTAGAAGCTTGCTTTAATCCATAAATGGATCTCTGCAACTTGCATACCATATTGGCATTCTCTGGATCGACAGAACCTTCAGGTTGTGTCATGTACACATCCTCTAAAAGATTTCCGTTAAGGAAAGCGGTTTTGGCATCCATTTGCCATATCTCACAGTCATAGTATGCCGCTATATGATGTGCACATATTTCACATAGTATTAAAGGCATGAAAACTTCTTTATTATTATTATTTTGAATAAAAATCATGCATTTACTTATCTTTCTTTGTTTTATTGTTGAATAAATTGCTTGAACTAACAATTATGTTTTCAGGTGTAAAATCGTCCCTCTTCGCTACCGAGAACGATCAATTTCGGCCAAAACTGGAA
>JAKUCV010001457.1:0-46374 GCA_028386065.3 Turnera subulata
TTCCCATCCGACCTCTTGCAGCGCATATCGTCTGGAATCCCCACATTCTCCTCACCATTACCCGAGACCGATCGCTGGTGTTCCATTATGATAATCAACGCCCCGTTGCCTCAAATCCAAAAACCCACCAACACTAGTACATTCAAGACCAAACCCAAGTCACAAAAACAAACCATAACAGAAAAAAAAAAAAAAAAGAAAAGAAAAGAGAGCAATCATTACTCAGCTGCACCCAACTACACACACTATTCCGATTCCACGCAAAAAACCCAGAATTATCAAGTTCTGCCACAGACTTAAAAGCAATTCTTGCCACACATTACCCAAAGAAACAATTCAATTTCAAAGAAACATACTCATCAAATTACGCAGCCACGATTTGGTACCCAAGAAACGGGCCAGAGAAAAGAAACCGGCAAGTGGGTATTCCTTGTTTTGGAAGCTAAACCAGATCCAAGAAAAAATAGAAAACGAAAAAGAAAGAAAAAGAGAAAGATGGGTTACCTGAGGAGGGTTAGGGTTTGATTGAGGGAAGGAGGAGGAGTAACAGTTGTTGGAAGAAGAAGAAGAAGAAGTTAGGGAGGAGGAGGAGGAAGGGTAATAATAATAGCAGTAGAAAAGAAAAGGAACAGAAACCTATGACTAACAAGAGTTGATGTTGTTGTTGTGGTGGTAGTAGTAATAGTATTCATGGTTAGTTTTTATGATTAGGAAGGAGAGAAAGAAAAAAAAAAAACGACGCAGGTTTTTAATGGACGGCCAAGGCCTGGCCTGGCCTGGGCTGTGCTGTCCATTTGTTTCTCTCTGCGTGTGTACTGTGTGTGTAAGTGTAACCACTTTAAAACCTTTTTTTTCTCCAGAACTCCTCTGGTTGGTTAGTTGGGGTTGGTTGGTTGGTGGTTTGTTTCGGTTGTTTTGTTCCTCTTTCTCTTCTCTTCTCTCTTCTTTTTTTTTTTTTTTACTTTTTTTACGTTTATTTTTCTTCATTTTCTTCTCTCTCTTTTTTCGAATTTTTTAAGGTTTCAGTTCAGGTTTCAGACAAGAGAACTAAACGGGAAAAAACTGGGTCATGATACTCTCCCAGAGAAGTTTCTAGCAACTCAAAGTTAACCAGCTTACCTTGGATAGTTTAATCTCGGTTTTTGTTTTTTATATATTTACTCACTTTTCTTTAATTAATAATTACAATGATTAAGAATGGGTCTTACAAGAAATATTTCATTATAGTAATTGTTATATTTAAATTCAGTAACAATCTTGTTCTTCCAAAACAGAAGTCTGGGACTGGTACAATCTCCAGCCAAATTAACCCAGTTTAATCAGCATAAGAAAATCCGGTTTAAAATTTTGATTTTCTATCTAAGAAAATCCAAGTATTCATCCATAATAAATATATATATATATATATATATCGCATATCGCAATACCATATAAACAAAAGAAAAATGGAATTATAGGCGTAGTATCATTAAAATTTCAAAAATAAGTCTTCAAAACATAAGTTGATAAATATTGCTCGGTAAACACTGGAACCAAACATATGTTCAATGTGCATTATATGTGATTATATATGTTGATATGATATAAGGATAGATAAAGCCATATGGATTATGTACCGGTTTCAGAGGCATACCAGGTGAGGATATAAACTTATAAACTTCGGTATGTTGCTTGTGATACTCGAGCTGCCGTCTGAACTGTTTGATATTGTGTTCGTATTGATATTTGTTGTGATTATGTTATACTAGATTCCGTTGTGATTCTTGTTATGATACTTGGACTCTGTGTGCTTGGTGTCTATTGTAGTTTGTCTAATTGTGTGGAGTTGTTGAGACTTGTGATTCGATAGTGAGGATGGATAACCTTTAGTATGTTGCCTACAATACTGTTTTGATTTTCCAGATACTTGAATTGCTTGATTGAACTGCTGAATTGTTATAGCTTCTGTGATTATTATTGATGGTTTGAATAATGTGATTGAATTCGGTAATGATGTTGAGTTTGTTTCCCAGATGAGATGTGAGGCCAAAAGCCTGCTTGGGAACTGTGTTTGAGAAGATATCCTGGAATACTATTGTTCTACACTTAGACGTCACGTGAAAAGTAGAGGTATGACCGGATGGTTAAAAACAATTCAGGGTGGCCATGATGATGTTACTTATGATAAGGATGTCTATCCTTGGTTGATTTTGGGGATGTCTATTCCGTGGTTTTGTTTGGGGATGTCTACCCCGTGATTCTATTTGGGGGATGTCTATCCCGTGGTTCCGTTATGATCTGGCATCCGGAATGTATTGATAATCTGGTACGACCAAAGCTGAACACGTGATGTTGTTCGGATTGTTGAAAGTCGGAGAGAAAAATAAATAATGAAAATACTAGTTGTCACGGTTGGATGCTAGTACGGCCAGGGGCGGTAGTCTGGGTCCGTAACAACCCTGTGATTTGTTCGAGCCCGTAACGGTCCTGTGATTTTGATTTGGTCCGTAACGGTCCTAAGATTATTTTGATTATATGGAGGTACCAGTGCGGGATCCATGGGCTAGCTAGCTTGGCTACCGCGGCACGGCCGACATCTATCTCGTGATAGGGCCCTAATTAAAAAAAATTAAAAATAAAATTAGTTGAGTCTGTCTTTGGAAGACAAGAGATAAAGGTCAGTTAGTACGTTCTGATCAGACGTGTACATGTGTGGAGTCACATCGTGGTTATTGATGTTTCTTGAGATGTTACAGTTATTGATTCTCTTTTTCGTTGGCTGCTTTATGTGGATGTGGTTGAGAGTACTCTGAACCCACCATGGGTGGTGTGCCTTATTAGTTCTATTTTGATTACTCTGATGTTTTCCCTATTTTGATGCTTGGTGTTATTACGGTTGCTTGTATACTTCGGTTTATCTGTTTATCGGTGAGACAGTAGTTGATCTCACCCCTCACACAGTTTTACAGTTTAGATCAGAAATGCATTCCGGTGGCTGTGGCATACCCTCAGGCAGGACTCGGATCCATTAGTTTGCATCAAGTTTTGCATATGGTGTCTTTGAGTATATGAATGCTTCCGCTGTGCTATTGATGATATTTCCGGGATTGGGTGATATGATATTAATATTAGGCCGATGAGCCAGATTTTCTGTTATATACATTATTTGTGCCACGTGTCGGCACTATTATTCAGTAAATACTATTTGTTGGGTAAATAGAAGTCGGGGTGTTTCATTTTGAACCCACATACGGAGACCCTTCTAAATCTTTAAATTAGAATCTCTTAATATCATGAAATTGGAAACTTATTTGATTTGGAAAGACCTTAATTTCAAATTAGTCAATAGAAAGCTCAAAAATATGATTTTTTTTCTTATATACAATACATTTATAAAAATAATATTCTACTCATGATCATGATATTTATTCTGAATTTATTATTCATTATATCTTAATTGTATACCATTCTTATGGTGCTTATAATGAGGGATGTGAGGATTTTGGTGTGAATTTTTTTGAGCATTTGAGGAAAGCATTAAGTCGTACATGTACAAAAAAAGAAAACGTCGAAACAATTTATCAAGGATAATGTCGATATCACAAATTATATTAGCAAAACCCATGACTTGGAACATTCAGAAAAGAGAGATAGAAAAGTGAAAAAAAAAAAAACTAGAGGAAAACACCCGGCACCAGGCCCAAAACCACCAAAAAAATTGTGGCACCACATGTACAGATATATATAATTTATAATTAATATATTTTGAATAATTTCTTATTTTTTTGTGCTATTTTGAATAATTTCTTAGAGGCCATACAACTATTATTAGTAATTAACTTAATTTATACTTAATTTTATAAAGAATATTTCCATCACATAAGTATATATTGAGTTGGTGTTTTTATCCACTTCCTAAATTGTAGGCTCCAAACTAGGCAAACAAATAAATTGTAGGAGTGAAATGAGAAGTACCCAAAAAAAAAGAAGTCAGATTTACTACTAATAAAAATTACATATAAAATTCTCCATGCATTTTTTGATTTATTTTCATGAAAATTACAAATAAAATAACCTCAACCAATAAATTTCAAGATCTACATGATAAAAGAATATTTAGTTTCATACAACTAAACGATACAATAACATTGAAAAAGAAAACCTCCCCTATATGCGAAGAACACCACCAAAACGTGCCATTTTTTAATAAAACACCCGAACACACACACGCCCTTCCCCGTCTGTTACATTTTCTAACTTGTTCCAATCTTACAATACACGCATTTTTCATTAAGCGCACAACCCCCCCAACCCAACCAAATCACAATCAAAATCAAATCAAATCTCACTCATCATATAGCCAGCGAGCTAAGGAAGAGAGAAAGGGCGGTGAAAAATGGCGATGGCGAGGGCAAGCTCTGGCCTCGCGTACCCCGAGCGCTTCTACGCGGCGTCGTCCTACGCCGGATTCGGCGGATCTCCCAGCGCCGCGGCCTCCGTCTCCTCCAGGTTCCAGAGCGACACTGCTTTGCTCCTCTACGCCTTGTATCAGCAGGTACTGCTGCTACTCCCACCACTCTCCTCCCCCCTTCCCTGATCCAATCCCCCGCTGACGTGGCGGGATCTCATTGGCCGCTGATACGTGTCAAACGCAAAATGGCGCGAGTTTTTTTCGTTTCGTTTTTTTTGTTTTAATTTTCCGGTTTAATTTCTTAGCTCTGCTGTTCGGTGTGTGTGTTTTTAGTTGGTAAGAGAATGCCTCTTGGCCTGTAGTTCTTCATTTTTGCCACAAGCTGGTGCTTTTCTTTTATTTGTCGAGTTTTGGATTTATTGGATTTTGGATCTGGCGGTTTTGGCTGATCGTTTTGATTATAGGCTAATTGAATGATATTATGTTAGTTAGAAGTGGAATTCTATTGTTTCTTATTATTTGTGTGATGCGAGTGGTTTTGCTTGTTCGTGATCTGTGTTGTATAGGCTACTGTAGGACCGTGTAATACACCGAAGCCAAGTACGTGGAATGCGGTGGAGCAGAGCAAGTGGAAAAGGTCTGTGCGTTTTATGTGCTCTACTTTTTGCACGACGATTGGATTAGCGATGATGATCTGTAATGTTCTTCTGAGGGTTGTTGTGGTATTCTTGCAGCTGGCAGGGGTTGGGAAACATGGCTGCCACGGAAGCAATGCGTCTCTTTGTGAAAATATTGGAGGTGATAGCAATGCTTGTTCTGAATTTTGTTGTCATAAATTTTATCTTGGAAGTAGGCTTATTATTTCTGTTTCTGTTGTAGGAAGACGATCCAAGTT
Organism: Turnera subulata; assembly: GCA_028386065.3. Taxonomy (NCBI): domain Eukaryota; kingdom Viridiplantae; phylum Streptophyta; class Magnoliopsida; order Malpighiales; family Passifloraceae; genus Turnera; species Turnera subulata. Next base: position 5,286 of record JAKUCV010001457.1, read on the forward strand.
GGTATTCCAGGGCGTCTAACTATGTCTCGGAGCCTGTTGTGGACATGCAAATGAATGTGAGTAGAATTTGAAGTGTTGGAGCTTTCTTCTTCTCTCTTTTTTCTGGATGAGAATGACGTGTTCATTAATCATCAAAATTAATGCAAAACAGGGTTAGTAGACCCCCAACTGCCCTCAAGTCCTCCAAGAGGGCTTCACTAACTACACTTGGCTTCACTTTTTTCTTTTTAGAGCTTTCTTTGTTGCCTAATGCGGTGGATGATTTTCGTTTGCTATTCTTTTAAGAAAAATATCAACTATGGCTAAGCTATATATGTTTCAGTGTGATTTATATTTCTGGCGGTTAATATAAGTATTAGGGTATTCATTTTTATGTCTTAAAAGGTTTCCCTTGTTTGTTGAGGAGTTATGTTTAGTTGTGCCTCTTGTCTGCTTACGCCTTCCTGTACTTGCATACTTACCATGCTCATCAACCTCTGCCGTTTATTGTATTGCTGTTGTAGCATAACTCAAAGGAAGAATCCATCAATGGGAATGGGAACTCTTTACCAGAGACAAAGACTGTGGCCAGTGAGAATGGTAGCCTTGTTGAAACGCAGGATAAAGATGTAGTCTCAGAAGATGTTAGTTCAATTGCTGTTTATGATCAGTGGACTGCACCTCCAATATCTGGTCAACGTCCGAGAGCCCGATATGAGGTGGGACCATTGTCTAAAACAAACTGTTTTCGGTCTTTTTCTCCTTTGCTTTTAAATAAACGTTCTTTCTACTAACTTTTCCTCTCTTATTCTGAAGAAACTTTTGTCTCATTTTTTCAGCATGGAGCAGCAGTTGTTCAGGACAAGATGTATGTGTTTGGAGGAAATCACAACGGACGCTATCTTAATGATCTTCATGTAAGTAAATTATCCATATTTTGCACATTTATGCATGCATGCTTCCTGTGTAGGAGAATACTATGTTAGTGAATGGCACTAACACTTAAATTTAATATATGTTGGGATGTGGTTTTCAATCCAATATCTGAAAACAATGTTGTGATATTTCATACAAGTTCATGTTCCTGTGTGTGCAATCTAGTTTACCTTGTGAGCAATAATTTCTGCTTTGTAATGTATGTGTTCCACATTGTTGAGAAAAATGGTAAAGCTCTCATTTGTGCCAACAAAAGATTTTTGTATCTTATTTAAAACTGGGTGCACAATGCAGGTTCTAGATTTGAGAAGCTGGACATGGTCAAGGGTTGATTCAAAGATTGCGGCGGAGTCCCAAGACTCGGGATCCCCGGCTACAGTGATTCCTTGTGCTGGCCATTCGTTGGTTAGTGTAGCATAATTGTTCTTACATCAGAAATTTTGGAATAAATGTGGAGTTTATAGAATAATATCCGAAGACATTCATTTTCTTGATACTTCACAAAATAATGCAGTTTAGTTTGTGATGATATGTCTTCTTTTTGCAGATACCATGGGGAAACAAACTTTTGTCGATTGCTGGGCATACAAAGGATCCTGCTGAGACCATCCAGGGTAGGGTAAAGCAATTTTGATATCGTTCCCTGATTTCTATCTACTTCACATTGATTCTGAATTTTGTGTACATGACAGTTAAGGCGTTTGATCTAAAATCTAGCACCTGGTCAGTCTTGAAGACTTATGGGAAGCCGCCAGTATGTACATTTCCTTTCTTTGATTAATTCTCTTCTTTCTACAAAAAGATTGAAATTTCGTACATCATTATTGTACTTAACCTCCTTAGTAGCATAAATTAGCCCCTGTATTTTTGTTCTTCACAAGAACTTGATTAAAGTGAAAAGTATATTCATTTTTATTGTTTTGCTGAAAACTATCAGCAGATTTTGCTGCAAAAACTGGAACTTTGAATTGCAGAATAATGCCTTTCTCTATGCATCATCACATCCATAAGATCTTTTGATGTATATATTACTCATTTGTATGGAGATGCCTTATAGGTCTCACGTGGAGGTCAATCAGTTACCCTTGTTGGTACCACTCTAGTCATCTTTGGTGGACAAGATGCAAAGAGAACTCTCTTGAATGATCTGCATGTTCTTGACCTAGAAACTATGACCTGGGATGAAATTGATGCTGTGTAAGTTGATTGCTTAACTTTGAAGGTTTACCACTTTGATTATTTGTTCTGCTATACTCGTTTACAATTGTTAAAGAATGGTGTTAAATTTATAGATGTGTTGTCTTAGTTGGTTGATCAGCAAGTTCTGGATTAGAACTATTCTTCTGATAGATCTTTTCTCTTAATCAAGATGATACCACTTGTTTTTAGTGAAATGCTTGAAGCATTTCCAACTGGAAGTTCTGTAATTTTTTTGCTTGGTAGTACAGGTTATAATTGTCCAAATTCACTCATTGAATTTGGTATGATGCTGAACAATTATGATTTTGTTATGTCATGACTTAGTGCATGTTTAAAAAGCTTAGATCGATGTTAGGAAAACAGTCTCCATTAGGTTTATAACCACAGCTGCTTATGAATACTGCAGTCCATTTTTGTGATATAACATAGACAACTGTTTTTGGAATTGATTGCTTTCCAGTGGGGTGCCTCCTTCACCAAGATCTGATCATGCTGCTGCAGTGCATGCGGAGCGCTACCTTCTTATTTATGGTGGGGGCTCACATGCTACTTGTTTCAATGACCTGCATGTGCTTGATTTGCAAGCTGTAAGATAACTACTCTTTTTATGTTAACTACTGTGATCATGTGTGTTGTGATTCAAGGCATTTGGTGTTAACTTTTGTTTTGCGAACTGGAATTTTAGATGGAATGGACAAGACCAACACAACAGGGGGATATACCATCAGCTCGGGCTGGGCATGCTGGTGTCACCGTTGGCGAGAATTGGTTCATTGTTGGTGGCGGCGACAACAAGAGTGGTATGTATTTATAATTTATTTTCTTTAGCTTTTTTAAAAGAAAATTGATTCATAGTTCATTTTTCCCTAAATAAGAAAGGAAAGATTTGTGAAATTCTCTTTTTTTATTAGCCATGGTCAAAATCAGAGCATCTATGAATCTGGACCAGACACGTGCGAGTAGTGGTTTCTGCAATCGATTTTCTATTAACTGGTTAATGTTGTTTTTATTCTGATTTCTGCAATCGATTTTCTATTAACTGGTTAATGTTGTTTTTATTCTGACAATCATTGAGTGGGACTTGCGATATTTTTTTGGATTTGTTGTCTGTAATCTGTATAAAACACATGGATATGCAATCTTTCTCAAATCTTCTTATTATCTATTAATCTGTCCTACATTATAGACACAATTTGAAAAAGAATGTATTAGATATTTTGATTAGCTTACTTCCCTGAGGAACCTTCATATTCAGGTTGAAATTTTTTGAAGTAATTAGATCTTGGGAGTGTGAAGTGTAAGCCTTCTTTGCTTTGGAGTAGGATTAGACTATGAACCTTTAGGTAATAGTCATAGTGGTTTTTCTCTTACTGGCTTTTGTGCTGTTATACCCAAAATACCCCGGCGCTAAACCACCCATTAGTGCTGAAGCAATTGGGTACACTTGCAATGTTGTTTACAGTGTATCAAGGTTATGATGAACTTTATTTCACGCACATGCTTATATTCTTTGCTGTTAACATTTTGCAGGGGCTCCAGAAACTGTCGTGCTCAACATGTCTACACTTGTATGGTCTGTTGTTACCTCTGTTAAAGGACGTGTGCCTCTCGCCAGTGAGGTATTTGATTTGATGGAAATGCACTTTAGCAAGTTCAATGTTATGCATCTTGTTGAGTTCCATATGTAGGGCTAATTAACATCTATATATTTGCAACTATAACCCAGCTGAAAATAGTACGAATGGACAGTTGATCATGCATTGTGAATCATTTTGAATTTTCTAAAGAAATTTTGAAGCTAAAAGTAGATGTCTTATGTATACAGCCTCTGCAAATTGTCAGCTGGTCAGCTTTTAATAAAAATTGTGTATCCTGAGTCTAATATATATTGAAGTGTTATTGTAGTGTTCATTTAAGAAGGAAATCAATAGGCATATCAAAGGGGTTGTTACTTGGCCTCTCTGAACTGTTAGATTGCCTTTGTCTTAAGAAGGACAAGCAAAATTAATTTTTCTGTCTTTCATCCCAGGGTTTGAGTTTGGTTGTGAGCTCCTTCAACGGTGAAGATATTCTTGTATCTTTTGGGGGATATAATGGGCGTTACAGCAATGAGGTCAATAGTTGTTCTTACTTCTCCATATGTAGCTTCTCCTCAGGGCTGTTTCTTATCGTATTCATATCTACTGCTAGGTCAATGTTCTTAAGCCGAGCCACAAATCAACCTTGCAATCAAAGATAGTGGATCCTGTACCTGACAGCGTTGCTGCCCTGCATAATGCCACAAATGCTACCAGAGATGTTGAGTCCGAGTTTGAAATTGGTCAAGAAGGAAAAATAAGAGAAATTGTTGTGGATGATGTTGACCCAGAGTCCAAGGTGTGATGAAGTACAAGCTGTGCTTTATGGACATCAATAAAATGATTCACATTAATGTGTGACCTATTATTTCTTTTTCCATTTGTCTCAAGATTTTGGTGTTGTGCAGAAAACTAGAGTTGAGGGAACCAATGAGCGCCTCACAACTCTGAAGGCCGAGAAGGAAGAATTGGATGGATTATTGGGCAAGGAGAAACTTCAAACGCTCCAGCTAAAGAAGGAGTTGGGTGAAGCTGAGGCTCGTAACACTGACCTGTACAAGGTACTCGCTTCATATATTTCTTGGTGCAGTAAAAATGTTGATTGTATGTTAGGCAGCTGTTCTCTTTTGCCATTCAAACCATTGATTTTGTGATTTTTAACATTATAGGAACTCCAATCTGTGCGAGGTCAACTTGCTGCTGAGCAATCACGATGTTTCAAACTTGAGGTACGACTTATCTAATTTTCTCTTTATCATTTTCTTGTTTTGGGTTCTTTATCTTAAGTTATCATTGATGATTCTGGGTTGGTGGCGATAATGTTGTTGCACTGTCACAATGCTTTTTACTTGGCCTTCTATCGAAGGTGTCAACCATAAAAGGTTACCACATTTTGTTGCAAAATTAGCAAGAGTAAATTGCTCAAATAAAGAAGACCCTGAAAGTGGAGTTGTGGTGTTTCTATTGATTGAGACGACCTCTAGCTGTCATTTAATTACTCTTCTAATAAGCACTGCTTCACTGTTTTTCACCAATTGAGATGAATCATCTATTTTATTGATAACCTGTAAACCAGTTTTCAGAAATGAGATTTCTGCTTCTGAACATTTGTGTTAATTTCTGCTTGGACCCACAGGTTGATGTTGCTGAACTGCGACAAAAGCTTCAAACAATGGATGCTCTCCAAAAAGAGCTTGAACTCTTGCAACGACAGAAGGCTGCTTCTGAACAGGCCGCCTTAAATGCTAAACAAAGGCAGGGCTCTGGTGGTGTGTGGGGCTGGCTTGCCGGATCACCTCCTAACCAAAACGAAGATGCCTGAATTTTTGTCTGTGCCTTGTTAAGTAGTGATTGTTTAGATTGTTTTACAGTGATCAATTTCTTCATCAATTGTATTTGTGCTATTAGCCCGGTTCGTTATGAGAAGAATAAAGTTATCAAGCTTTGTCGGCGAGAAATGAAGTCCATACAGGGTGGGGGAATTTTGGGGAGGAATACATGTATTGTAGTTTCAGTTATATATAGTTTCAAACTTTCAACCCTTCAAAGTTATTTAGTGTTCCAATTTTTTCACATTGTTTGTATTAAAGGCGAATATATTGTTTTGAGTGAAAAGCCATAGGTTTCCATTATTTGAATTTTAGGAACGAATTTATTTACTGTTTCTCTCAGTCGTCCTCACTCCCGCTCCCACTTCATATACCCCCACGAAATCGTGCAGACTTGAATTACAACATGCCAACAGCTATGGAATTAGCTTCCGTTCTAAGTTCATTTTAATTTGTACGCCTATGTAGTTTTCGTACGCAAATTGGAAAAGAAAATTAAGAATTTTCAAGTTTCCATAAAAAAATCAAGCATACTATAGTGTGCAAAAGAACAGTAACAAAGCAACAATCGCAAATTGTATGGTGCTGGATATGATGTTACTTGTGTCACCTTATTTGTTTCAGTTGGATAAAAAGAGCAGCAAATTTTTTTCTCCCTTTTTACGCCCTTTTTTGGTCTCAAATGAATAAAAGAGGTATACCAATTTAGTTTCGTGTTTAAAAGAAAACACTATATTTTAGTTTGGGCTTGACCCAATTCAGTTTAAAGCCTTGGTCTGGACTTAATCCGAACTGAGAAACTCCAGGTTCCTGGGCCTAGCCGGTAGGGCTTGCCTAAAAAGACATTATACAAACACGATAAAGGGGAGAGAGAGAGGTTTGGGTCCAGAAAAGAATTGGCTTTGATTATATAAAAGCGCAGAACCCTAGCTTCTCTTTATCGCAAACTCTCACGCCCAATACACTCGCGGCCGTATCGCCTCCCTCTCTAAGCTGTGCTTTGTTTCTGTCTTTCGAGTACCAAACCCTAAGCAGCCAAAATGCAGAACGAGGAGGGAAAGAACATGGATCTTTACATCCCAAGGAAGTGGTACGAATCATAAGCCCCAACGTTTTATTTTTTTGCCAAATCTCATTTCGTTTCTTCAGGTGTGTAATTAGGTTAAATAACGAGCTATAATTGTTGTTTTGTGTGTGTATGTGTGTGTTTGCAGCTCAGCCACAAACAGGCTTATCACCTCCAAGGACCATGCCTCCGTCCAGATTAACATCGGCCACTTGGATGCTAACGGCCGCTACAACGACCAGTTCTCCACCTTCGCCCTCTGCGGCTTTGTCCGTGCCCAGGTACTTAACTTCTCTACCTCCCTGCTCTCGATTCTTATTATTTTTTTTCTCGATCTGGCCTCGTTCCTTGTTAACCCCATATATGCATATGCTTTTGTTAGTTGCTAAACATAGAGTGCTTTAGGTTTCCGGAACTGCTATAGAGTTACTGTTTGTGTTATGCTGGATTAGCAGAGTATGGCCCTTGTACAGAATTATGAATACCTGGCTTATGATAATTGCTCAGATTTTGACTAATTTACTGTTGACTTAATTAATAAGCTTAATTATGGTGCTCGCGTATGGATATGTACATGTCTTTTAGATGCTTGGATTTACACAGATTGTGACCCTAAGCATTTCTGGTTAGGAGCTGATTTGGTTCATATTCTAGCATTGTTTTGAGTTGTTGTCAGGCATAAGAATTGTTTGGGAAGTAGGAATTTAGAGAGACATGTGAATTGTGTAGATACCCAAATCGACTTGTTTATGCATTCACCCTAACCCCTTGAATTTGAATGATCCTTCCTTCCACATATCAAATTGTTTTGTTAACATTTTGTTTTGAAATGTTTGGTCCATCATTAAGTTTTGTATATTCATTTTGGTGCTCCAATTTTTCAGGGTGACGCTGACAGTGCCCTAGACAGGCTGTGGCAAAAGAAGAAGGCTGAACTCCGCCAGTAAATTTATGGATTTGAGGCTTGTGCCTATGAAACACTGGGTCACTTTTGTTTTCGTGGATGCTCTTGGGTTAATTGGAAGCTAGCTTATATATAGGACTCGGCTACTGCTACTTATATGTTGAACTTATTTGTGGTCATGATGCTCCTTTCCCATTGCAATTTTACATTTTGAAGGTTCATGCCTTTTTGTTAATCTTACTAAGTTGTTTTATGGCTATCTTCCCCCCCAAAGTTTTTGGGTCTATCTGTGATTTTGCTTTCTTAAGTAACTGAGAATGAATGTGTAGAGAGTGCGAATGGTATTGAATGGATGCCGTATTCATTCTCCAGTGCTTTCCTCTTTCATTTCTGGACGTTGATAACATTGAAACCGTGGAAAAAGAAATGGCAGAAGCACGGGAGGGAGCTATCGTTGGCTGGTTTCATCGTTTTTTTCATGGTTTGCTAATGGTGTATGATAAAGTGCAGACTTGTCTCTCAATTGAATGATGAATGAATGAAAGAGTAGCTAGTAACCTTGCTTATGACATATAAATCAAAAGCATGAACTTAATTAATTGGAAAATCTCAAACATCATTGATATGTATTAAGCTTTTTTTTTTTTGATTATGATATGCATTAAGCTTATTTGCATGATGAAATGAAAATATTTCTCAACCTATTTTAGGCAAAACTGAGCTGATACTGAATTTGTACGAATATCGACATATTTATTTTCATCCTGAAGCAAAAAATTAATTTTTTCGCTGAGAACTATATCTCTAAAACTTTCAAAGGCAAATTGATACCTAAATTGCGAAGGCATCATATATCTAAATTGAATTGTTATGTTAAATAAATAAGCACCTATCTAGCCTTGGGAAGAAAAATAATTATTGACTTTAGATTCTTGACACATCGATTAAGGCACTGGTCTGATGGCGTGGCATCAAATAAATGGATGTCCGTAACAGCTACCGCTACAGCTGCACACATGCAATCCCATCCGCCAGAAAATCAAAACAAACAAAAGCCCACTCTATTTATGATTTTTACAAAATCAAAGTCGAACAAAAATCTCAATTTCCCCTAATTCACAAATTTTCTCTCCATCCAAACACGCACTTTATCCCTTAATTTCTCACACTTTCGCATAAAACAAACACCCACACGCACGCACACTCACACAAACAACTTGGGGATTTTCTTTTTCTCCCTTCTCCCATGAAACCATAGCGGAAAACGGTGCGTTTCTCTTCACATTCGCCTCACCCCCACCACACTAGATTCCTAGGGTTCTCCCATCGGCTCCGTCGAAAGCAATGATCTCCGTCGTAAAACCCGACGCCGAATTAGACACCAAACCGAACAGAATCGAAGAGGAGGAGGATAGCAGCCAAGCGGGAGCTGCTGCCGCTAGGGTTTCAGACGGCGAAGAGAAGGATAAAGCTAGGGTTAGGTTATCGGGAGCGGAGGAGGGTGAAGCTAATCCTAATCCTGCTAGGGTTAAGGATTCTCACGAAGAGGAAGAAGAAGAGGAAGAGGAAGAAGAAGAAGAGGAAGATGTAGGGGTTTTCGAGTTGAAGAACGTGGTTTTCGAGGACGAAAATGACCGGATTGATCCGAAAGAAGAGACTTTTAGCGACGACAGTGGCGGCGGCGGTGGGAGAGGTAATGCAAAAGGGGAGGCCTTTAGCTCGTTATTGTCGGAATTTGATGATTTCGTGGCTAACGAGAAGAATGGGGCGATGGTGGGGACGTCTAGGGCGTTGAGTTACGGGTTCGAGATTGGGGATATGGTGTGGGGGAAGGTAAAGTCGCATCCTTGGTGGCCGGGGCATATATTTAACGAGGCGTTTGCTACTTCCTCGGTTAGGAGGACGAGAAGGGAAGGCCATGTGTTGGTTGCTTTCTTCGGGGACAGTAGTTACGGGTGGTTCGACCCGGCGGAGCTCATCCCATTCGACCCACATTTCTCCGAGAAGTCGCAGCAGACCACTTCTAGGAACTTCGTTAGGGCGGTGGAGGAAGCGGTGGATGAGGCGAGCAGGAGGCGCGCGGTTGGGATGGTTTGTAAGTGCAGGAATCCCTACAATTTTAGGCCGGCCAAGGCGGATGGGTATTTTGCGGTGGATGTGCCAGATTATGAGCAAGGGGTGTATTCGGTGAGCCAGATTAAGAAGGCGAGGGATGAGTTCCTGCCTGGTGAAACTCTTGGTTTTGTCAAGCGGTTGGCTTTGGGTCCAGCCGTTTTTGACAGCAATACTATTGATTTTATTAAGAATAGGGCCACGATTTTTGCATTTCGCAAGGCTGTGTTTGAGGAGTTCGATGAGACTTATGCGCAGGCCTTCGGGGTTCAGTCTGTAAAGCAATCACATGATCAGGCAAATGCATCAAATCAACAAGTTAAACAGCCAACTCGGGGTATTGTTTCGTTTTCCTCTTCTTCTCTTTGTTTTAAGCTTGTTTAGTTTGATTATATTTTGTGTTATTTAAGTCTGTTGTGGTATCTTTTTACCGGAGATCTAGTATAAATTAATGTGGTGTTTTTTGCTTATTTAAGATACCAAAATGTTTCAGACTGGTCGCGTTTTGGTGTACTTTCTCTTTCCTTTCCCTCACATTATCATGCTTTGACGCCATTTTTTTTTCATGATAAATGTCTGCAGTTTTGTGTGGTTCTTGCTTTATCTTAAATGCTAGAATTATTTTCCTTATGCTCTTTTGCATTTGTTTGTTGAAGTTGCTATCGGAAATTTTCTACTTTCGTACTCAGAACCGAATGTTTTAGAGGCACAATACATTGAGATGCCCCTATGTTCTTGTGAAGTAAGGGAAGAAGAGTGTCAAAAGTTACTTAATTTTAACTCTTTTGGTCAACAGGAGTAGTTTCTTAATGCTTCATTGTCCATTTGAGAACAATTGAAATGTCAAGAGGTGGATGTCATGATATGGCTACAGCCTTCCAAAAGATGCATTAATGGCTTAATTGAATTTCCAGGTGAAGAGAAATCCTGGGGTTATGCATTTTTTTCACAACCACAGGAAGCATCAATTGCATCTTAGGATTATCAATATGTATGATTGTAGTCAAGTTGCACTACCTTTTTTTTCATAGTGAAGAGATTCTGTTATGAATTTGCGATGCTATATTAATTTCATGCTGTGTGATGCAAACAGCCTACGATAGACCATTTTAATTTTACCCTATTAGGCAGGGTTACTTTTGTAATGTGTAGGTTTTAGGAGTTTCATGTTATTTATGTGTCTTTTTAGGCTCCCATGGTGTCAACCCAAACTGCAGGAGTCAAATTAGGTTATAGGGTTTTTTTTCCAGGTGTATTTCTGTAATTTCCTAAAGTTCTGGAGATTTCCAGGCGGAGAGTTATGCATCATTATTGTTATTGTTACGTTTTATTTGTATTTATTGAAGTTTAGTAATTAGTTTTCTTGTCTATGTAGGATTTTAGTGTGTTGTTAAATAAAGATTCTACTCCTTTTAGAAGTATGTTAGTTTTAGAGTCTATTGGTTGTAAACCTCCAGTTAGTGACAAACTTCTGTTTAATTTCTTTGCGAGAATGCTAGGTTAGGAGCTTTCTATCCCTTTTCCATCAATCTCTGTTCCTTTTTCTTTCAAATTTTATTCTTGATGATACCTTCTCTACTCTAATTTTGTTCTGAAAGCTATCCCCAAATCACCAACTGTAACCGTAAACTGCATCCTAAGAGTTTTCTTCTATTGTCCTGCATCACTACTGCTGTAGATTGCTACATCGAGTCCTTTAATTTGCCTGAAATCATTTCTATGCACAACCATATAATTTTCTTGTGATCTTCTGTTGCATGCACATATGCCAAATACTACAACCTTGCAAGCTGTAGTCTATGTAATGTTATTCAGAATGAGGTAAGAAGGTGCCTATCTTATCCATTATGCAAACAGCAAACATTTCTTCATGTATTACGGCATGTTCAATATCTGCTTATGTGCTTGCATTGACCTTCTGAAGTTGGTTGCTTTCTTCCTGTTCTCATTTTTCATTTGGCTTTCCCAGCTCCTTTGAGTGGTCCCCTGGTTATAGCAGAAACTTTGAGTGGTGAGAAGGGCTCCAAGAAGGCTGTGAAAGTGAAGGATCAATCAAAGAAAGACAGATACCTTCTCAAGCGAAGAGATGAACCAAGTGACTCAAAATCCCTGCAACTTGGTCAAATGCAAGCAAGTTCCTCAGCTCCGTCAGTATATGTGGAAGATTCATCAGCTGCAGCAGAGGGGGAGTATGTATTGCAGAAGAGGACTGCGGAGCGGACTGGGTTTATCAGCAGTCGTAGTTCGAGTGAGGATGCATCTGGGAAAGACCAAGATCAGGCTCCAGATAGGACTGCTGCTCTGGCCACCCAAGATGCTGTTTTTGACAAAAAAATGTCTCTTGATAATGAGAAGGCTGCTCTGCAAGAAGCAACAGAGAAACTGGAAGCTGATGTGGCTAAAAGTCTCACTTGTCTGGGTGGGTCTGTTTGGCCAGCAAAGGAGGTACTTGAAAGTGTACCGGACAGTGCATCACCATCCCTTCGGAAAGAAAATGACACTACGACTGACCTTAGATATGATGAGTCTGTAACAAATGAAGGTTCCCAGCAAGCTGAGTTGAGCTTCAGTTCCAGATTGGATGGAGAGGGCGGATCGGCAAGAAATCCGAGCTCACATCCGTCTGCACTTAATGCCAAGCATCCAGTTGGAAGCAGTGCTGTTGGTCTTCTGAAGAAGGCCAAGGTTGCGAAGCGACCTTTAGGGGACATGAGCTCCGAGAAGGCTATGACTGGGGAGAAAAAGAAGAAAAAGAAGAAAGAGCTGGGCTCAGAAATGAACCCTGAGCTTCAAAGGAAGCGTTTTGCTATTGGAAAAGGTGGGGTTGTGGTGAAATCAACAGGAAAACCCAAGAAACCCAGTTTGGCTACTAGAGAGGATTCTTGTGTTATCCAGCAGAGGATAGATGTTGGTGCTGATAATGCCTCAGGCAATGTTGAGCTCAATGTACAACAGCTATTGGTAGATTTGCAAGCTATTGCTCTTAATCCCTTTGATGGTGCTGAGAGCAGCCCTTCAGTTGCAATGCAATTCTTTTTGCGATTCCGATCTGTTGTCTATCAGAAAAGCCTGTCTCCGACACCACCATCTGAGGCTGAACCTGTTGAAGTTCGTGCCAAAAGATCTACATCCACTATCCGGCTTTCCAACAATTCTGCTGGTGACAATGCCAGAACTATGACTCCCAAACCCGTAAAATCTCTTGCCAGGCCTGAAGATCCTACAAGAGCTGGGCGAAAGCGTTTGCCATCTGATCGGCAGGAAGAAATTGCTGCAAAGAGGTTGAAAAAACTTACCCAGTTGAAATCATTGGCTGCAGAAAAGAAGGCAGGCCTGCGAACATTGGAAAGCCAGCAAGCAGAAGGAAAAGAACCAGTAGCTCCTGTTCCTACAAGGCCTGTCAGACCAGATTCTGTCAAGAGGTCGGATCCTCCATCCAGAGTGGTTGAGCCCACCATGCTAGTGCTGAAGTTCCCTCCAGGGACCTCTCTTCCTTCTGTTGCAGAGTTGAAGGCAAGGTTTGCTCGATTTGGGTCAATAGATCAGTCAGCAATCCGTGTATTTTGGAAGTCCTCACAGTGTCGTGTTGTCTTCAGACGTAAGCTTGATGCGCAGGCTGCCTATAAATATGCTGTCGGGAACAATTCCTTGTTTGGCAATGTGCATGTGAGATACTTTGTTCGAGAAGTTGGAGCTGCAAATGAAGCATCAGATTTTGATAAGGTCAGAGGAGATGACATTTCTGTGGAGGGAGCACGGGCCAAGGATTCCTTAGTTGAACGACCGTCACAGATGTTTGTACACCAGCCCCTTTCACAGTCAACAGTCCAGCCTAAGTCTATTTTGAAGAAACCTGCAGCGGATGAAGCGGGGCAAGTAATTGGTGGTAGAGGGGCGCCGCCTCGTGTAAAATTCATGTTGGGTGGGGAGGAAACAAATAGGGAAGAGCAATTGATGGTTGGTAATAGAAACAACTTCAACAACAATGCTAGTTTTGCTGAGGGTGGTCCACCTGCTACTTCTGTTGCTATGGATTTTAGTAGTATGAACTTTCAAAAGGTTGTTCCTCCATCTCCATCTCCTTCTATTCTTCCCGTCCCTCCTCAATTTTCAAAAGCTCCACTTAATAATTCACATCATACTGAAGTACCACCACCTAGAAACATGCAACATTTCAATGCTCCCAATGCTGCTGCACCTGTTACACCGAGCATAGACATCTCACAGCAGATGCTGAGCCTTTTAACAAGGTGCAACGATGTTGTCACCAATGTGACGGGCTTTTTAGGCTACGTGCCGTACCACCCTCTTTGATATAATAAATGCAAGAGACAATTCAGAACACCACTTCTCAAGGATTATCAAAAGGCTCACTGGACTTCATGAAAAAAGGCCCACGAATCATGTCCAATGCACTGAGCATTCTCTCTTATGAATGCCAAGGCCGAACTGCTCGGTTTTGATCAGGCTGGGAACGCATCAATGGAGGACAACGATGCATGTTGTTGGGTTTTTTTTATTGAGCATCACAAGAGAGGCAAATCGAGGAACAATGATGAGCAACTTTGGTGTGTAAAAATTATGCTGTCCTTGAAAGTAGATACCCCATTTTGTACCCGATACTGATAGTGCCATCTTCTTTTTGCTTCTCTCTTTATTTATTATTTTTGCTTTTTTTTTTTATCTTTCTTATTGAGCTTAGCTTCTTTTCTTTTTGCTACCTTTTGTCCTTGAATTGATGGGGGTGAAGATTGGCTCTAATATGTTTTTATTTTAGCTACTGTATTACTAAGCATAAAAAGGCATAACATTGGCATGCATGTTATTTAACTTTATTTCAGTATAATGGTACCCAATAGCCAAAACAACTTATATTATTGAACTAGGCTAAAGATTTACCGAGCATGTAAGAAGTAAACGGAGAATTGTCATTTCATTTGTCAACTAAGATTTTGCGGCCGGTTTTTGCAAGTATCTTATCCCTGGGTTTTACTAAAATCCAAACGAACCCTCCTCCTCAGGCAAATATTTAAAAATCTTACTATTCTTTATTATACTCCCTCTGTTCATGTCGTTTTAGGTTTTGTTTTTTGTTTCACAATATAAGTCGTTTTAGAGTTTCAATGAGCATTAAATTGTTTTTTTCCAAATTTACTCTTAATCAAAACAACTTGTATTCTTGAAATATTTTCATCTTAGTATAGTGTAAAAGGTAGGTTAGTAAAATGTATAGTAAAAATTAATGAGATTTAGTCTATTTAATGCTTTTCTTAATGGGTGTGCAAAAACCTTAGATGACTTATATTGAGGAACAGAGGGAGTAAATTCCTGTAATTAATTGTTTTTGTGCTGATTTAAATTACTTAAATGTTAAGTATATTCTAGAGCCTTGATTGCAAACAGGCACGTACATGGAAACGCGTGTTCTTGTGCGTGTATCAGACCTTTAAAGGAAGGAATAGTGTAGTCGTCTCCACAAACCCACTAAGAAAAGGTGTAAAACCCAAGAGTGGGTTATTCATTGCACACGCAAAATACACGGTTTCCAAATTAAAACAATGGTGGGTTACTTCAACAGAAAAGTGGTGACAGGTCCCCTCCCTTTCTCTTTGTTCCCTTTCTTGTTAAAACGCCCAAATCCGATCATCAAGTTGGGTTATTAATTTAGAATCTAACAGGCTAGATTGACAATTCCTCCTGGTCAATTATACATTACTTCCCCAAAAGTTGACTATTTTCGATAAGCACAAAACTAAATACTGAAGGATTTCATTACCAAGAAAGAATCCAGCAAAGTCATCTTGAACCTCCCACAAAATTCTCCACATAAGGCGGTTCTCATAAAAAACCGAATCTTCCTTCCCACTTCCCTTAGCAGCAAACAACCTCCTCCCTATCCTATATATAGCAAACCCATCGCAACTTTCTCCCCCATTGTGGAATATCCAAAACCCAAAATCTAATCAAAGCCCTTATTCTTCTTCTCTGTCCTAAATCTAGACTGTGTTGGTATTACAAATTGTTGATCCTCTTTGTTTGTCTGTCTTAAAGATCTAATCTTTCATTAGACCCAGGTGGGATACCATATCGTATCGTATCATCAATCTTCATAAGTATGGAGAGCAGGCCATTTGAGGTCACTCTGATCTCGGCCAAGGACTTGAAAGATGTCAACTTGTTCACGAAGATGGATGTGTACGCCACGGTGACCATCAAAGGCGACCCGCACAAGAAGCAGAAGCAGAAAACCCCGGTCCATAGAGACAGTGGCCCTAACCCTCGATGGAACTACACCATGAAATTCACCCTCGACGAAGATTCCCTCCAGAAGGACCGCCTCACCCTCAAGATCAAGGTCAAGTCCGACAGGAGCCTCGGCGACCGACCCATCGGCCACGTTCGCGTGCCCCTCAAGGAATTGCTGGAAGTCAAGGATAAAGAACAGAAACAGGTCTCTTATTCCGTCAGGCTTCCTTCAGGGAAGAACAAAGGCACGGTTGTCTTCACCTTCAAGTTTGGCGATGTGTATTCCGCTCCTTTGCCGGAAAAAGCAAAGAAGGTTGAGGAACCTGTCACGGCTTACCCTGCCGCCGCTGCAGCGCCAGCGGGGTATCCTGGCGTCGCGGGGAGCTCCGGGGCGGCCTATCCCGCTCCCGGCGGATACCCGCCACAGCCTGCTTATGGTTATGCATATCCTCAACAAGCTGGGTACCCGCCACCGCCCCAGCAGGCTTATGCCGGGTATCCGCCCCAACCGGGGTACCCGTACCCAGGTTACCCTCCACAGCAGCCAGGGTATGGTGGGTATCCTATGATGCAGCAACCACCTAAGAAGAGCGGTGGTGGTGGGAAGATGGCGTTGGGGTTGGGTGCTGGGTTGCTTGGTGGGTTGTTGGTTGGAGATATGATTTCTGATGTTGGGGATGCTGCTGCCTATGATGCCGGATATGATGCAGGGTTTGACGATGGCTTTGATTTTTAATCTTAATTATTTGTCTTTTTTTTTTTAAAAAAAAAATTTCGGTGCTGTTGTTTTATGCACTTTCGCTATTCAATTACATGTTTCTATGAATACATGTTTAAACTAATAGAACCAAGTTTACTGGTTTCTGCTCTTGGAATGGTGTTCTGGCTGGGTTCCGCTTTCGCTTGCTGCTCCTTGTTCCATTCTGATTATTGCGCTCATTACTCAAATTGGTGTCTGATGAAACTAATTGTGGTTTATTGCTCATTTTTGCTTATTTACCCGTGAAATTAAGTTCCATTGTAATTGTAAGGAAGGCATTTACATCCCAATTGAGGCCGTTCTTTATGGCAGAGAATCAGGGGACCTAAGGTGTGTGCGGGTAATTGAATGTGGTGTTGGAAGAGAAATTAGTCGTTATTTAGTTTTATGTGGCGATTTGCTGTCACAATAAGCAATTCTTCAACCCTGTTGGTGGTGAATCATTGTTAATTTCATGAGTATACAAGTGGGTTAATATCTTTCTTCTGCTGTTCTGCAATTGCGTTTGTATCAATAAACTAGCGAAGGAAGCCTTTCTAAAGGCCTACATAGAAGAGGCTCTGCAAGTGCTAACAAGTTAAATTTTTGGCCCTCCAAGTCAAAAGTAGACTTTAGGAGTTGGTGTCATATCACATTGACTTATTGCAAAGCTTATATTGATAGTTGGTTTCAATTATTCAGCCTCTTATTGAATAAAGAATACAAGCGCAGAAAACCCAGAAAGGTTCAATTAGATTATTGCAATTTGGTAGGATGAGAAAGTCCCATTGGTCTTCCATATGCTGCTGTAGCAGTAGGCTTTTGGGTCCTCAAGTCATATATTCTTGTCACTTGCGATCTTCTCTTGGATGGTGTGAGGATTAGCTCCTAGATGGATGTATTTCAGACTTAATCCACAAATATACAAAATCCCTGTCAATGTGTAATTGAGTCGATCTTTTCTTAATTTCATTTGAAAGCCATATATTCAATACAAGAGCGCTAGAGGCAATAAAAGATTGCCGGCATTGAAAGCTACGCACACATATAGGTTGATTTTCTGTTTATATCTCTGCACGAGAAGAATGTTGCACTTCTGATACGTTATCCTGTAATAAACACTGTCCTGCCAATGACTGAACAGCAGAGAATAGACACCATAAACTGGTTTAACAATGGATCAATTCAATAATTCAATTAGCAGATGGGATATTCCCTTCTAGACCTAACCCCCAAATCTGCTGATGGTCTCTGGAATGTTGAGTTCTCCCCGCACATGGACGTCTATGTTGTAGTGTCACTCAATACCTTGCCAAGAATCAGCACACCAGTGGCTGAAAGAGGAGGGACTAATCCACAATGGAACCACACAATGAGATGTTACTTGGATACAGGCTTATTGCGCAACTGCTGTCTAGCTCCTTTCCACACTTTTGTCTGGAAGACCAAACTCATGTCCTGGGAGCAAAGACAAGAAAATTGGATCTGTTGTAGCGCCATTGAAGAAACTTGTTGATAGTAATCCCAGTAGAGAAGTAATGCAGGTTGTTAAATTCCCAGTTTTACTGCCCACATGAAGAACACAGGGTATCTTGACATTTTCTTATAGGTTTGGGGAGAAGTTCACCAACAAAGGGACAAAAGAATATGGGTCAGGATGTTGGGAACAGAAATGACAGCAAATCTTGGCTAGGCCATTATACCAAATTTCAACAATTAGTAGTTCAAAGATACAAATTATAGGTATTCTTTTGTTGACTAATGAATCTGTAAGTGATAGTCCATGGATGTTAGAATCAAGCAAACCTTTTTGTTTATATTGATAACGCGTTGCATTCTAAGACTTGCTAGTTCTGATTTCTAAATTGTGTGTACAGAATTCTTATCCAGTAGACGTTCGTCCCCGTTTCCTGTAGTAAAATATAATTATATTGACTATTGAGATTATAATCCTAATAATTAGTAAGATGAAGGTGTAAAAAAACAAATCAATAGAACCTTGTAAAATATTAGAAAACATCTGAAGTATGTTGTTAAGCATTAAAATAAATACATACTTTAAATGTTTTTGTGGCATATTTGAATCAGAAGGTAACCCCATCCTATCTGAATACATTCAAGTATAACACTCCACAGGTGGTGTTGAATAGATTGAACACCTAAAATTATTTTTTAATACTTTTTAAGACAATATGTAATACGTCTTTACCTTTTATTAATTTAATGAATTTGCTTTTTGCACTTCTAGAAGTAGAAAAAATTTGATGCATCCACTAAGTAAATGGACCTACCAGGCACCAATTGGCAAAGTATTTGGTCCAACGGCGAAAAAATGGGCCAAGTAATTAGCCTATCGAGGGCCAATTGGCAAAATAATTAGCCTGTCGAGTAAAATTGACTATGTAATTGGCCTACCAGGCGCCAATTGGTTAAGTAAATTATTTTTGGCAAAATTTCAATTCACTAATCCTAACTTTAACTCAGTACCACTTTGCCAACTTAACTTTTTATTGTAATAAATTAGTAACTTAACTTTCTAAAAGTAACAAATTAGTAACTCCGTTATAACACGTTAACACCAGCTTTTAGACTTATAGTGCGCCCGTGTTTAAACTTGAATTTCTTATATTTTAATTATTTTTAATTAA
This sequence comes from Turnera subulata, assembly GCA_028386065.3. Lineage (NCBI taxonomy): Eukaryota > Viridiplantae > Streptophyta > Magnoliopsida > Malpighiales > Passifloraceae > Turnera > Turnera subulata. Next base: position 24,522 of record JAKUCV010001457.1, read on the forward strand.
ATTATCAGTATTATATGTAATATAGGTGATAATTTTAATTTATCTTTATATAAAATTAATAATATTAATGGTCAGTAAAAGATGGTAGATAAATTACTACTTTTTTTCAAAAAAAAATTATCCTTTATAATTTTAAAATTTGTATAAAAATATTTTTTTTGTATTTATATAGATTTTATATTTTTTCTACAGTAATTTTCTACATTATTCTCTTACTTCTAATTTTTTTCTTGTATAAAAATTTTTATTTTATAATATTCATATAACAGAGGAGTGCGACTTTGTTGTTTTTTATTTGATTAGTACTAGCGACATCACGATATCGTCTAGCTAGTATTTTTTTAAAAAATAATTTAAAAAGAAATAAAAAAGATGTGGAAAAAGCATGAAAAAGAAAAAGAAAAAGAAAAAAAATCAAGTTTAAACACACGCGCATAGTAGTTGGTATTAACGATATTATAACGGAGTTACTAATTTGTTACTTTTAGAAAGTTAAGTTACTAATTTGTTACAGTAAAAAAGTTAAGTTGCCAAAGTGATATTGAGTTAAAATTAAGGTTAGTGAATTGAAATTTTGCCATTATTTACCTGCAAAAGTTGGAGATCCAAAGTTGCAAAAGAAATTCTGAATTTTTTTGAAATTTTTTTTTTTAAAATTTGTTGGCACGAATGATACTTAGTGCCCAAGTTGGGGCGGAAACCGGACTCCCGGATGCAAAACCAACAAATTCTTCATAAAAGACCCATTTTATCCTTTTCCAACTATAACTCGTTTTGATTATTTTAAATTCATATTCATCTTTGAATAGGACTGTGTGAGCATTTTGATTGTAGGTAGAAAGGATTTCCGACACAAAATAGTATTATTGTCTTATACAAACTCTGTAACTTACTCCTATATATATATATATATATATATATAGTCAAGATGATAGCTAGTTAACCTTCCCAAAACACTCGACCAAAAAAAAAGAACTCCCAAAACACTTCAATTCTTACGAGAACACAACCAAATTTTGGCTCCCATTCCCTCCATCAAAAATACCATGGAATATAGAAATCTTGATATTACTATTACACATGCACAGGGCCTTGATGTCACAAGTCTTTTGAGTATAAGGCGTATTTATATTGCAGTCTCCATTGTTGGAAGTGATAATTCATCACTCTCAATGCAAAAGACACCCATGTGCAAAGGAATAAGCAAGATGTCTTGGAATTATTCTATGAGATTCTACATAGAAGATTGGATGTTGCAGCAAAACCACCTAAGAATTGTGTTCCAAATCCGGCAGAATCAAATTTTCGGAAGGGGGCACAAGGTGGTTGGAGAAGTTTCTATCCCAGTTAAGGCTCTTTTTGATAATTGCTGGGATGACAAAGAGATACAACATGGTACTTACCAAGTTATGACATCTTCGAAAAAGCCAAGAGGTAGTTTATTTTTCTCATATAATTTTGGGGAGAAGGTTAAACGGAGGCCTCAATCATCATCAACATCTGCTTTTGGCTTATGGCATCAACAAAAATCAAGTCAATCTAGCTCTTCTGACTCGGAGTATCAATACAAATCAATTCAATACCATGATGAATGGCGTCCAATTCCATCAGCTCCTTATTACGAGGAAGACTCTTCCGACTCGGAGCATCAATACAAATCAATTCAATACCATGATGAATGGCGTCCAATTCCATCAGCTCCTTATTATGAGGAAGATTAGCAATGAGGAATATTCGTGTGCAAAGTTTATGATGTTGACAAGCTTTTTATTTATTATCATCTTGTAATGGGTTTTAGCCGGTGCTAACTATTTTCAATTTGATAGGGCTGTTGCCATGGGCTTAATGTATTTACCCAAAAAAAACTATGGTTAAAAAGTTTTTCTGTCCTTAAACTTTGTCGATTTCGCATTTGTTGTTCATCTCCGTTCAATTTAACTCAACATGTCCTTGAACTACAATTTACCGGGCCACCATGTCTTTTTTACTCTTTATAGCCGGCTGGACGGTGACACGGGGGCCATGCTGCCTATTTTTTTATTCTCTTTTCCTTTTCTTTTACCAAAAAAATAATTTATAACAATCTTATTTGAATTAAATAAATTGTTTTTTTTTTCTCTCCTTGATGCTCCTCATCTCTCTCCCAACCTCTCTCGGTTCTTGGACAATACCCATCCTCAAACCAACCATCACCGAACCAACACCATTGCCTCACCCCTCCATTGTCCACATCGACGCCGACCCACCTTCCGCCATCGCCAAAAACACCGACTGCCGATTTCTTCCTCAATCTCGCCACACTTGCTCCTCCTTTATCGAACCCGCAACCATACCAAAAATCCAACCCACAAAACACTAAAACAACCTCAATCACCACAATCAACACACAACTGTCCGAACTCCACCCAAATCGCCAAATCCGAGCCACCAGTTCACGGTGGCGGACAATGGCAGTGGGTTCTCGAACTCCGTTTCGAGTCTCACGCGCGACCTCAAGTTCCAATAAGGCTTAGAGGATCTTGGCTTTACTCTCTTATTGGTCCTTTGCACTTTCTTGTTTTGATTCAAGTGGGAATGGATTGTGATTAAGGGTTTGGGTATGATGATTGATTGAGATGGCCTGTCGTGGTTGTCGATTACTACAGTGAAAGTGGCGATGAGTTAAATAACAAAAAAAGAAAAAGAGTTTGGGGAAAAAAAGAAAAGAAGGAATGTATTAAAATTTTGGTTAAAAAAGAAAAGAAAATAAAAAGAAAAAAAGAGAAGAAAATATTTAAAAGTAGGTAGAAAGTGGGACTCACTTGACACATCAGCAACTACCGGCTATAGTATGGAAAAAGGACTACAAGTCCCTGTAAAACGGGACCTGGAGGACAATATAAGTGAAAATAAACGAAGAAGGACAACAAATGCGAAATCGACAAAGTATAAGGATAGAAAAAAATATTTAACCAAAAAAATATATAAATTGGCAAGTTGTTGCGAGTTTTGGATTATGTAAGGAGCTGATGCTTAATTAATGATATATTCTAATTATTATTTTAAGTTTTTTTTCTTTTAATATTGTGTAAGATAGAATTATATTATTCCAATGCTCATTCAGTTAATCTCTTTCCTTTAGAGATAAGTTAAATTAGAGCCACTGACCCCCCTCCTTCGTTTCTTAAAAGAAACCACTCCTGTCATATTATAGATGATAAAAAAAAGTTAATATTATATATGCTTATGATTAAGAACATTGAAGGAAGTATACCTAGCGTTAACCATAAATTTTTAGCCCTCCGTTGTTACCTTATAGTATCAAATTAACTAAGGAGACCTATATATATCATAATTCATTGACTGCTTTGTACTGTTGGGTACGACTAGCAGGGTAATATAAGGGTCTAGAGTAGACCATAGAGTTTATTATAAGAATTAAGGGCAAGAGGATAAGCAAACTATAAAGAAGATAAGTTTCTACGCGCATGATACACAATTAAAGCTTCGTCAAATCCTGCTACTGATGATTTTTATCCAATCTAATAGTATTCATCTTTAAGACTAAATTCAGTTTGGTTGATATTCGAGTTCTTATAGCAAACGCAATTCTGATATATATTTGGAAACGGTGTATTAGTATCATAATTCATAGGCTTTATATAGATCCTGAAGATGCACACTCTCCCAATCCCAACTAAAATTCCTGAAGATTCCTATTCCCATATATTTCTCTTCTCTATAATATATTAGTCAATCTAAACCCTTCAGGAAAATATATATATATATTCAAAACCTTACTGTATATATAAGTTCTCCCCCATGGCACCACCAAACTCCGCCTCCACGCCGCCCTCCTCCTCCACCTCCACCTCTGCCATCTCCGCTGCCATGCAGCCAACGTCCTCCTCCTCACCACCCTACCACCTCTCCTTCAACCAAGACAGCTCCCGCTTCTCTGCCGCCCTACAAACCGGCTTCCGTATCTACACGGCCACCAACCCCTTCAAATCCCGCAACTTCACCGACGCCGCCACCGGAACAGGCGCAGGAGTCCGGCTGGTGGCGATGCTCTTCAGCACCAACGTCTTCTGCATAGTCAAGGCGGAGGTGCCGAACAAAGTCTTCTACTGGAACGGCGTGTCCTCCAACACCTCCCTCCCCGACCCCTCCGGCGAGCTGTCGTTCCGGTCTCCGGTCAAGAACGTGAAGCTGAGGAACGGGGTGATCGTGGTGTGCCTTTTGCAGAAAGTTTTCGTGTACAATATGGCCAACTTTACGGTCTTGGGTTCCTTCGAAACCCAGGTCAACCCTAAGGGGTTGTGCGACGTGTCGCAGGCCAAGGAGTTGATGGTTGTCGTCTCTTTAGGGTTGATGAAAGGGATGTTGAACATTCAGAATTATAGCGGGAGCAAGAAGACTAGGAATGTTATTAAGGCCCATGATTCGGAGATTGCATGCTTGAGCTTGACTATTGATGGCAGACTTGTGGCTACTGCTAGTAGTAAAGGGACTTTGGTTAGGGTTTTTAATACCCTGGATGGAACCTTGTTAAGAGAGGTATATAATCTTCTTAATTAATTATTATGTTTTCATACAAATTTTATGTATGTATATGTATAAATCAGAATATGTTTGATTATGAAGTCTAAATATGGTAGGTATAAAGATGAACATCATAGCTTAGTTCTTTCTATACTAGAAGAGTATCCCGGCCCGATGCACACTAAGCTAAGCTACATACTAAGTAATTGTTTAAAATTTGCCTAATGAGCATGGTCAGGCCATTAATTAATTTGAGTTGAGGCTTGTTTGCGGAATTGTTTAATTTGCTAATGTTGTGTTTGGTGAATGATTTGGGACTTAATATATGTTTAGGTGAGAAGGGGTTCAGATAGGGCAGAGATACATTGCCTGGCATTCTCTCATGATGCAGAGTGGCTTGGTGTAACGAGCAGCAAGGGAACTGTCCATGTGTTTGGTCTCGGGATTGATCAGGGAAAGATGGTAGTGAGAAATAACATTGATGCTGGATTGGAACATTCCTCATCTCTTTCCATTTTGAAGGGTAATTTGCTCGTAATCCCAAGACTGGAGCCAAAATGTTTTTTTTGTTTGTTTGCTGTTCTTTACCTTACAATGTTTAAGTGCTATAAACTTATGAGGTACTCTCCTGCAGGTGTATTACCAAAGTATTTTAGCTCACAATGGTCTGTGGCTCAGTTTCGGTTGCCTGAAGGTTTGCAGCACTTTGTTGCTTTCGGCCCCCTCAACACAATAATGATCATTGGCATGGATGGAAGGTAAATATAGAAACAACTAAGGCATCTCTGTTTATGCTTAAGATGAACTGAGCTTTTCTTTTCCCTTTTTTGCCAACTCAAGATGTACAGCTCAAAACCAACATAGATTTTCCCAAGTTGGGGACTTTAAGTTAGCCCCTATACTCCAGTAGAATATGAGTCTTCCACACTCCTACCAATGGAGTTCTTTTCAGAATGAATCCTACTACAGTTATTTGCCTCTATCTTTATTACATGTCACTTGTGGTCTATGAAACCTATTATAAAAAGTGAAAGTTGCATACTGCATTTGGACTTTGATACAGCCAAATTTCATCATTAGTCGTGAAATGTCATGCGCTCTTAATGATTTTTATCATTTAGGCTCTTGTAATATGTTCTGGATCTGTTCAGCACACAGCATCCTGATTTGTAAATACTTTACATGCCGTTTCATGTCGATCATAATCTGTAGAATCCTGGGAACCTAATTCAACTCCTTGATATTGTTGGTGCAGCTTCTACCTATGCGAGTATGATCAAGTAAATGGCGGACCAATGTTTCAACGTGAATATGGCAACTTCCTCCACGATAAATTTTTGAAGCATTGACTATAAGTCGGTCAATCTAGTGTGAAAAGGGAAGAAACAAAGACAACTTTGGCTGCTAATATTTTGGTTGTTAAATACACATTTTAAGCAGCATTTGGAGCACATGAGTATGGTTTTCTATTGCGCAGCACAAGCGAATAGTCAAGAAGTGAAAAAGTTTTGCACTGAATAGAATGTTTTCCATGTTGAACAAAAGTGTTATGTAGCAGGAGAAAACAGAGCTAAAAAGAATAGATCGATTAATGAAAATTATCAGTAACATTGATTGCTGTATTGTCTTTCTATCAGTCATGATTCCTGTATTGTTTTTCTATCGGTCAATTTATCAGTCAGGCAATGAAAAATCCTGTCTCACACATCTGGATTTGCCTCCTCCGGAGTAACAGTCAAGGTCACTACTTTATCACCTGATCTTTTTACGACTACCTTCAATGGTACTCCAACTCTATCCCCCATAATGTCAACGATCTGTCACAATGAAGAATAAAGTAAAGAACGCTTCAGCTTGAAAAAGAAGTAATCACCGTTAAGAGAAATGTCAATATAGCAGCAATAAAGGTCTCTAAACCAGACCAGCTTATTGACAATTCTTGGATCAATGCATGTACAGTTCACAGACTCTCCCATATAAAAATAACAAGAAAATATCACATACCTCCTTGATACTCCCAACTGCCTTCCCTTCAAATTCGATGACAACATCACCGGGATGAAACCCAGCACGGTCAGATGGAGACCCTGGTGTTACCTGGAAGAAATAATTACAAGTCATGACCTGGGAAGGAAAAGAAGCGACCAAAGGCTAAGACTATGCCACGAAGTCTCAAACACACATAAAGAGGTACAAATCAACATTAATGATACAAATATTTGATTAATTAATTAACGAGAAAATGGCAACTAAATTTTAATGCTTGCACGCATCAACAAAGTACAGCAAAACGCAACACTTAATGGAAAAAATATACACCACGGCGACATGCGAGGCTAGAAAGCATGATCAATGAAGGTTTAGATAACATACCACTGGGACAAGAACACCTCTGACAACATTAGGGAATGTAGGATCTTTCTCTCTAAGTTGACCAATAATCAGCTCATTAAGATCAATCATTTTTAAGCCAATCCATGGCCGAATGACTCTCCTGCAAGATATTACTGCCAAGTTAGAAGCATGCTTGAAATGACAAAAACAGTGATTCTGAGAACCTTGGGGAATGGCATTACTATTATCTGCAGATAATTGATCAGGTCACTTTTAGTCTTTGATGTTCTCTTTCTGATGTTAATTTGGCTCATAATTTCAAAAACATTGGAAACCAAAACTTTGCTAGCCATTAAATTTTGTTCCAGCTGATCATCATTTTGAAAGTTGAAGATCCAATTTCAATGCATCAGAGAAGTGCTCCTTTCAGAACCTGTGAAGCTAGATAATTATAAAAATATTTCTCATAAAACACACTCACATACCCGCTCTTTTTGAAATGCTCAATAATTTTGGTGACTGAGTCAATTGGTACTGCAAAACTCAAACCATCTGCAGCCAATAGCTTCATGTTATTGACGCCAACAATTTCTCCATCAAGATTAACAAGAGGTCCGCCTGAATTTCCCTACAAAATACCCAACAAAACGAAGTATACAATATTTCAGGCTAACCCATCCTGAAGCAAATTTTGCATGTTTTTAAAGCACTGCTTTAAGCTATGCCTCGAGTGGAAACGCTAATAAGCCAGAACATGACTTCAAGATCCCTTCCATAAGAGAGGCCAGGCAATGCTTATCAAAAAAAAAAAAAAAAAAAAAGAGAGGCCAGGCAATGCTTTCAAAGCACAAGGAATGAGAAAGAGATGTGAGAGCATACCCCATTGGTTGCACAATCGACCTGCAAATACTCCCGTCGCATTCCCCCAAGACCTAGGTCACTGCTTTTACGATCAACACAACTAGCACCAGCAGGGACAAACAAATCAAGCAAAGCTATCAATAACCAGCAAGGAATCCAATAATGTAACAGGAAAATCACAGTACTGGCAATATAACATAAGTATATGTCGATGACAGAAGTTCCAGTCTTAATAAGCAACCAGCAAAAGGAGAACCAAATTGTTACAAGTAATCACTACCTCACAATCCCTGCTGTCACAGTATTCTGAAGGGACAATGGACAGCCCATAGCAATTACCCAGTCACCTGGCCGAAGTTTACTTGAAGAGCCAAGTTTTGCTCTTGGCAGTGGTGTCTTAGACTTGATCTTTACAATGGCAATATCAGAATGTAAATCGGCATTGACAACTGTGCCCTCAAATGTGCGACCATCTTGCAAAGTCACATCAACCTGAAAAAAGTAAATAACACATTAGAAGTTTGACAACTATGTCATCAATTTTAATGATCAAATATGTAAGAACTCTCTATCAGCCTCTGCATCTGCAAGTCACTAACCTTCCCTTTGGACCAAGCTCTCAGGCCGTGGACATCAGCCACAAGATGAGCGCATGTTAAGATAGTACCAGCCGGATCAATAATAGTTCCAGAGCCCACACTCCTGGAAGAGGGAATCCCATAGAATCCTACAAAACGGCAAATCACAGATAATCAACAATCCCTTCTGTATATGCCTGGAAAGGAATAAAGTTAAAACAAATCTGACACAGCAGAATTTCAAATAACATGAGAGGGACTTATATACCCTTTGGAACAGATATATTGACAACAGCAGGGGCAACAGTAGCAGCTGCATTGGCAATGGTGTCTCGACCTAAACACCCACAACAAGGTTTAGGAGCATCTCCAGAATCAGGAACCCTAGAACTTCCTTTCTTTGCAACATCATCAGAAAACGGAATGGGACCTACTCTAGAAGAAATCAATGCACCATTCCCTACAAATTCAACCTCAAATCGGTAACCTTTACCAAAAGAAGTCAACAAATATAAGAAACACAAGAAAGTGCACACCAATCCAAAACCAAAAAAAAAAAAAAAGGATTACAAACCGGAGCTCCAGTAACCCTTTGGGGAAAAGGAAGGATGTGGCAGCAGCAGTGGTTCACTAAACAATGAAGGAATTGAAAGTGATACTCTGGTATCTGACACAATATGACGATCCAAAACAGAGTCAATCTTTCTGTGCTATAATCGCAGTTAAACGATGCAAAGAAACAAAATGACGACCAAATTCAACGGAGAAACTCACATGAATCAGGGCTGCTGCTGCTTGCCACTAGAAGACCAGACCCCGCAGCAGCAATGGCCAGGGAGCGTATGAGACATCTTTTATTGGCAAAGAATGATGCTTTTCTCTACCAAAGAAAAATAGCAACACAGGGTCAAATATATGCAGGTAGGTTCTCAATTCTTCATCAAATTAGATTAAAGTAAAAGACCCTAATGAATTTTTACCAGGAAATGGTTCATGGTGTGGAGAAGAAGAAGAGAACGGTTGAGGTGGATTGAAACGGAGTTAATGTTAAACCCCCAATAAAACCCCTTTTTACTGGAAGCTTCTATTCGTGTCCCTTTTTTTTTGTCCTTTACATGTTTATTGTGTGCGACAGAGATTATTAGAAGACATTTACTATTCACCTTTTATATCCCTATATTTTTTGTTTAAGATATTTTTCATTCCTTTCTAGCAAAAAGTATATATTACAGGTGCGCCATCCGAGTCGAGTTACATTTAGTCCGGTACCTTTGATGTCTTTAAAGGTGGACTGGCCCGGGATACCAGTGGGAAACCAAAAAAAAGTATATATTACATCCCTTCTATAAAAAAAAAAAGTATATATTACATCTGTGTTGAATTTTGAGATTTTTTTTTTAATTTTTCTCTCAATTGTCGCTCATAAAAAATGCCCATATATCAATTTTTTAATTGACACTTCAGTATTTTTTGAGTTGAAATTAGGAGAAAAATGAAAAATATCTCTGAAATTCAACACAAATGAAATATGCATTTTGCAACAAAAAGATGAAAAATGTCTTAAACAGCAAATAGATGAATGAAAAATATGATTAGTCCACAATCAACATACACACCATCAACATCAAGATAATCTTTGTATGTAGTGGCACACCATTGTGTCTTGTTGAGCTCGGTGTTTGAGTTTGATTTCTTCTTCGTTTTAGTTGAGTTAAAAGTTATTGTGGGTGAAGAAGTTCATGGCGGTGAATAACGCAAGTAATGATGGTGGTGCTGGCGGTGACAACGGTATTGGCGACGGAGATGATGGAGCAAACAACGATGATGACGGAATCGGCGTCGTCAATGCCGGCATGGATAGTGTTTTTTTTTGGGGGACTATCTTCTGAAGCTTTGATTCGAGGAAGTTACTACACATGTTGGAGTTTAATTAGTAACATCATGGTTTCTCGAGAGATTAGAAGTGCGTTCACACTAGAACGGTTATTCTATTCTTAGTAGATGTCATACCAGTCACGCTAAGCATGCACCCAATATGTATTTTTTATTTCAACTCCTCCAACTTATTGTAATTTCTTCGGATTTCTTTCATAGTTTTATATGTTATTCCCGTTCTGTAATATTTAGCTTGAATAGTTTTGGTCTAAGAAAGTTGGAATTTAGATTGAATGTGAATTCATTCCATCAATTCAAACACCAAATTTTAAGGCGAATAGTAGATTTTATGTGGGGTTTTCAATTTTAATATATATGTTATAAAAGACGTAAATAAAACACGTGGATATCAATGTATTTATTATCCTACCTAACATTGTATATTTAAATATATGAAAGGAATGAAAAGGTACTTGAAGAGCTGAAGACGAGCTCATCGTCTCCCTTCCTCATCCCCATCTTTCCCTTTCTTCTCTATCAATTTTACTTCATCAAATTCTTCCATCAAGAAGTTATTTATAACACGTTATCAGCACGATCGTCTTCTATCCCGAGCAAGACGATCTCCAGTGCAAAAATAGGCTAAAAAAATGATTGAAGAAAACTGAAAAGAGAGAAAAGAAAGATAGGTTAGGATCAAAGTTACCGTTTTGAATCTCTATGGAGCAGCTTGTCAACTTTATTATACGGCCACCCAGGTAATAAATTACCCAGCTTTTTAATCCCTTTCTTCATCCCTTTTCTTTCTCAAGTTTGATTCTTGTTTTCTTCCTTTTGGGTCGAATTTCTATATGGGTCTGCTTTTCTTGGTTGCTGGGAAAAGTGAGCATCATGGGTTAGTTTTGGATTGACATGGTATCCGGGTTTGAATGAAAGATTGGAACTTTTCTTAGTCTTGATTTGTATTTCCTACATAGATCATGAGAGGCAGATTGGTTTTGGCTCTGGGTTTTGGTTGTAGTTTGATCAATTCTCTTACCATACGAGGCTTGATTTGAATTTTGGGTTAGAAATGGTGGCTTGGTTGGAATTTGGATAGTGTAGCTGCACTCTCCTTGTGCTTAATTCATTCTGAATCCGAGATCTTTCTATGTTGATTATTGATGATGTGGAATGCACTAATGATATGTTTATGCAAATCTTATCGGCTGGTTTGGTTTGTTTTGGGATTGTTTTCAGTGTGAAACTACTCTTATGCGTTTAAGAGATTTAAAATTAGGATGTTTCAAGCGAGACTAAGTTTGATATCTTAGTAATGACACTTGATGGGGAATCTGGGTTATGTCGTCTACGCTCTGAAATTTGATAAACTGAGCGCCATGAGGCTCAGTACTTCTTAGATCTCTTGCATTTATGTTCTGGTTCTTGTGTCTATCATGTGATACTGAACTTAGAAAAGGAATTGTCTTTCTCCCATACTAGTTAAAGCGAAGTTTGGGAAAGTTGATGTTAAGCCGGTGGCAGTGCTGAACTAGGCTGGAATCCGGTGAACAGTGTTTTTTTGCCGAATCCGGTGTGAACAGTAATTTTTGGCCGGAAATCCGTTGGTGAACAGTGATTTTGACAGGCATCCGACGCCTCGAGTTTTTTCCGGCAAGCCCAGAAGTGTTTGACCGGAATCCCACGCCTCGAGTTTTTCCCGGCAAGCCCAGAAGTGTTTGGCCGGAATTTGATACCTCGGGATTTTCCCGGCAAGCCCGGAAGGCTATTGTATTTATTTTATTTATTTATTTTATTGTAAACTTGGGCTCATATTAGGCCCATATGGCCGGCTAAGCCGCCTAATCTCTTTATTGGCCGGCTAAGCCGCCTCTTTATTTACAATTTTATTGGGCTCGTTTAAGGCCCATCGCGTTTAATTTTCAGCAATTAAATTTTAATTGGGCTAATCAATAAAAGGGCCCATTGCATTTAATTTTTTTTAGGCATTTATTTTAATTGGGCTATAAAAAAAGGTCCATTATATTTAATTTTCTTGCCTATAATTTTACTCATGGGCTCTTACTAGGCCCTTTATTTTAATTTCTTGCCATTTATTTTACTTGGGATAATTAATAAAAAGCCCCTTGCTTATTTATTTAAATTAAGCGTTTATATATTTCATTATGTTATTTAATTTAAGGCCCCTAAAAATTTTCCGGAAGAAATTTCTAATGGGCATTAAATGCAAAAATGCATTTAAATGAGAATAGTCTGAAAGACTAAATGAAAGAGTCCAGAAGACTCGAAAAAAGAAAAATGCAGTAAAGACTTGAAGTCTTACTGCCAAGTGTACGCATCTAAAGGAATGCGCGTCCCTGCAGGACAAATTGTAATATGGATGAAACCATATTTGGTCAAGACAATGACCATGATATTGTATGACCACTAGAAGGTGGCTATTTATATGACCATCAAGAAGATGGATTCTATTCTTAATCTTGCTTACCCTGAAGGTGCAAGACAATATATATTAATTGTTTTAATTTTATGTTTAATTTTATTTTTATGTTTCGCTTTATTATTTCTGTTATATTTACATTATGTTTATCTTATTATTGTTTAATTTATGAAATTGTCGTTTTCCTCGTATAATGACCGCCGCATTTGTCCTGAAGACAATGCAAATGATATATTCCGTAAACGGAAATTATCTATATGAATATTGATTAACCCGCTCCTGACGAGCATAAAATCCTGAAGAGTATGGAATACGGAATAAATGAATGCCTTAAGCATTAGTCTCGAAAACAATGCACAAATTGACATCCACAGGGGGAGAATTATATGTGTGGATGCCAATATAACATATTATGATATCTCGAAACGAGAAAAAGATTAACATGCTCCAGAAGAGCATAAATCCGAATATGTTCCTGAAGGACGCATGTTTTTATATGATCTAGAAGATCGTATATTTACGCTCTAGAAGAGCATATACTCTTGAAGAGTACAGAAACTCCCACTTACAGTAATAAAAGAAATTATGGATCTCGTCGAATTGGCCCCGCTCCATTCCCTGAAGTGAATGTGATGGTATGTAATAATTTTGATGAACATTCTATTGGACACAAACAGGCCTTATAACAAGGTATCGAGTAAATGGTTATCAAATGTCCCTCAAGGACAAATCTAATATTGATGAAACCGTTATTTACCCTGAAGGTGTAAGCCAATATACCCTGAAGGTATAAGCCAATATTGAATGATCTCATTTTATGTTTCAGCTTTATTATTAATTGTTATAATTACATTATGTTTATTTCATGCATGTTATTATTAAATTTTTAATATGAACATGAAACTATTGTTTCTAGAATAATGACTCTGGCATTTGTCCTGAAGACAATGCGTGACATATTCCGTATTTAATAAACGGAAATTATTCATAAGTAATATGTGATTGTACAACCTAAAAATGAGAAGAGGATTAATATGCTCTAGAAGAGCATAAGTTTATTACGCTCTAGAAGAGTATATATTAAGCTCCAGAAGAGCACAAGTTTTATTATAGTATAACGTGCTCTAGAAGAGTAAAATGTTTATGCTCTGGAAGAGCTGAGATGCTGAATATCTCTATATTAAAAAGGCTATTGCTGTAGCTAACAAACAAGTTGTGAAAAGTTTACCAGCATTATTCTTTAGATTGTGCTATATAAAAATTCGAGTAATTGAAACTTATCATATCCAGCCAGAAGCTGGAATGCACTAGCCTGAAGCTAGTATTTTTAAGTTATTAAATACACGGTTTGCACAGCCCGAAAGTGAGACTAACTAGAAGTTGGCTGATAGAAATGTAATTTACAGCTGGTAAATAATTTCCCTATGTTATCATATCCAGCCTGAAGCTGGCACACATATCCAGCCTGAAGCTGGCACATATAGCAGCCTGAAGCTGGCACCAACTTGAAGTTGGTTTGATGATTTATTATTTGGCATGACCGGTTGGGCTATCCCGGATCAATTATGATGCGCAACATTTGATTTGGTCATTGATTGAAAATCCAGAAGTTTTTACAATCAATGAATTTCCATGTGTTTGTTTGCTGCAAAACTTATTACACGGCCTTCCTAAGATGAGAATGGCCTAGCATCACCAGCAAGTTTAAGAATGATTCAGGGACGTGAACGCGGACTGATCAATCCGCGGTGTTAACCATCTAGGTAATTTTTACGATGCATCGACTAGATGGTTTATTGTGTGACGCAAGTTGGCATAAGTGCGCACTTATTAAGCCACTTGCGGGCACATGTCCCTACTTATATTACTAGACTATATGTCTAGATAATGCTGGGATATTTCATCAATGGAGACTGTATATCATTGGAAATAAACCCAAACAGATCTGGGGGAACATTGACAATTGATTGCACGACTGTTGATGAAATATTATTGCTTGATAAATTGATATTTTATATGCAGCAACACTTGAGTGCATCAAGCCAACATGATGTTATAAGAACTCCCCCATTTAATTGATTAATGGTCACATACATAGTATATCCCATCTTCGGACCATCGGTCATATAATGCTCCACCACAAGGTTGTGAAATTGGTCCCTTAAAGAAGATTGGGAATCTACGTTGGGTATGTATCTCTATAAATTATAAAGGTAATTGAAACCTATGACAGGGGATTGGAGATTTATTTATAAGATTTGCTTATTAGTTGATATTTTACCCAACATCAGGGGGAGAAAATAAGCAGTTGGATCAAGAAAATTATTGAAATGACTTATCAATATCTAATTTTTGATCCTCGAATATTAGTATGAACCTGAAGTTCAAAAAGATGATTCATTTGCAAAAGATTAGTAAGTCATTTGCCAGACATATTTACTTAAAATATGTGACCATATACCAGCTGCAAATGCTCCTGCTTAAATTGATGTTCCTGAAGAACAATACAAGTATGCAAATGAATCTATAGAATATGCTCGGTTCCATAAGAAAAATTTCTCGATAGAGAAAGAGGAGCAAAGTGATAAGATAGCCCCAGTAAGGAAATAAGGCCTCTAGTAGAGGTTTGAATTAAAAGTCCTCCAGAAGAGGTTGTCTGACACAAATTGATAAAGTTCCAGAAGTAACACAGGTACCTAAAATAAGTTGAATATGATGAAATCTCAATTACAGTGTCAGAAAATAAGATGGAACCGACGTGAAATAACCGTCGACGGAATACAATTTATATTATATAACGCTAAATGAAATGAGGATCATGAACCTACATTGACGAATGTAGGCACAGTATAATTGGCCAAAATATAGAAATACAATTAAGGATGTGTTGGACTCGCCCGAAGCGAGAAATTTCCAGACCTGTAGTCCGTACACTAGAAGGTGTAAAATTCAATTGGTCATAAAAGGGTATTTGTGCGGAAAAAATAAATAATGAGATGTAAAGCACGGTTTTATGGCACAAATTTTTTACCCAAATGACTAGGTATTAATTATGAGGAGATATACTCCCCTGTGGTGGATGCAATTATTTTGATATGTCTGGCAATATGTGATAAGTATTAGAAATACATCTAGTGAATGCTATTACAGCCTATTATTATGGATCCATAAGTCATGAAGATCCCTGAAGGATCCAAGTTGCCTGAAGCAACTAATTCCCGGGAAATTACAAAAAAATAGAACTGAATTTTTGAGTATGGATAAATCTATTTATGATTGGCGCTCCAGAAGAAGCTTCCAAATACCGTGCTATCATGTTGGTCCTGGAGTACCCTGTTGAAGTGCAATATGCATTGCTAAGAAAATAAAGCCAGAAGTTATTGACTTAAGCATATTGGCAAGATGTGAATTCGCTCTTATCTTTGGGGTATAAAAGATGTGGTGTTATGTTTATCCTGTAAGCCCGAAGAAAGAAGAGTTGTTTCTTGCAGATGCCGATCCCCCTCTTGATCCACAAAAGGCACAGTCGGACATCTACTACAACTTTACACATGAAGTCGTTGCATCACTGGACGACAAAAGCAAGAGGGCAAGACAGATGCTCTAACAACAAATTATGAAGATAAAGCTGTCCATATTGTCCAGTTGAAGTAATGATGTATCAGAAGTGATCAAACAAGGCCTACATCACCAGAAGTTAACAAGAGAGATTGGCATGCAACAACAACAATAAATCAAGAGAGGCCACTGCACTCTTTTTCCCTTCACCAAGTTTTTATCCCACAGGGTTTTTCTTGGTAAAGTTTTTTTTAATGAGGCAATCAGGCCAAAATGAGGGGGAGTAGAATACGCACTGCACTCTTTTTCCTTCACCAAATTTTTATTCCACAGGGTTTTTCTTGGTAAGGTTTTTAATGAGGCAGTTCCCACTTAGCGTATTCTACCCAATACACAGTGACATCCAAGAGGGAGTATTATAAAAGACGTAAATAAAACACGTGGATATCATTGTGTTTATTATCCTACCTAACATTGTATATTTAAATATATGAAAGGAATGAAAAGGTACTTGAAGAGCTGAAGACGAGCTCATCGTCTCCCTTCCTCATTCCCTGCATCTTTCCCTTTCTTCTCTATCAATTTTACTTCATCAAATTCTTCCATCAAGAAGTTATTTATAACAATATAGCAATTATGTTTTCGGAAAAAAGTAAAAGACAAATATGATTAGTACCATTTGCAACTTAGGGAGGCCATGTCCGCCCTCCACTAACTTACAAATACTTCACTTTCACTTATCTATATAAATATATTAAATCAGAGACCAAGATATCTGGTATTAACACATGGCAAAGTTCATGCTATTCAGATGTGCCATGTGGCAAAGAGCTTATCCATCAATTAACAATTACAATAATGGTCAGTAGTATAAATAAGCACCTTACCTTACTTCATGAAAATGCCACCCTTAGCTACATTAAATTAGGGCCATTATGAAAATACCAAACGTAAAACTTATATATTATATCCCATTCATGTGCAAAACGTCTAAACATTGAATTGTAGGATAATAAATATTTGGCCAATTGGCATAATGTATTAAATACAGGATATAGAGAGTCAAAATTTATTAATGTTAAATGAATTTACATATGGATATATAAAGGATTTTTCTTATACCGTGTAACTGTCAAATTTCTATTCATTATTTTCATTTTAGTATAAAAATTTATTCATTACTAGCATTAAATTAGTGTATACATGATAAACTAAAAGTCATGAAGGTTTTGCCTTTCAACATGTATCTAGCCTTTTGGACCTTTTAAGTATTTTTTTATTTAACGTTTAGCATCAATTGTCATTAATAAAAGGAGAGTAGTCCATTCTAATGATGTTACAAAAATTTATAGGCATTTCTTGGTTCCATTCATTATTGTCGTTATTAATAGGAAAACATATTCATTATTAGCATTGAATATGAGTATATATGGTAATTGAAAAGTCATGAAAGTTTTGTATATATATAGAAGATGTGGCCATCAACAAAGAGAATAAAACAAAAGCACAAAAGAGGTCTTTAAGCTATCTCTCCGCCCCGACCTTTTCTTTGTAAAAACTTTTTAAAATTTTTCTTGAAGGAATTATGCATTGTAGTGATTCAATTCCTCAAGCTTTCTTTCGGGGAAGAATTTTCTGGATATGCCGAGGCAGGAGATGCAGACATCAAATATATATTTCCAATATGTTTCCAATATTGGCGAGAATGTTAAGGGGGCAATGTACAACAAATCAAGATAAATTTAGTATTTTTATTTTTATTTTATTTTTTAAAAAATATATTAAAAATAATAAAACTATGTATATTTTTTTATATATAGACTTTTTTTTTTGTATACCACCTCCAAATCCGTGTGTAACACGGAGAGGTGACTAGTTTAGTTTATAATGACAAATTATCCTCATTAACTCTCGCTTATTTGTTTTAACTAACATGTTTATTCTTTGTTTTCCCAAAAAAGTTATAGCATGCTCCGGGTTTATTTTTCTTGAAATGTAACACGTTTTCTCCTCTCGGAAGAATAAAACGTATACATGTTTTGCTTTTTCTGTCAACAATCATTAAGTAATGTTCTTTTTTCATATTGAATAAATCTAAAACCTACATAATTTTCAACAAAAAGTAACATTCCCTTAGGATAATAAAACAAATGATGGACAAATAAAATTATACTACCAGTTTTTAAAAAAATAAAAAATTCAAAGGACGATAAAAAGAAAGTGGCCTAATAAGATTATACAGGTGCCTGCGACGTGTAGTCGAGTTGGCACCTCCCACGGTTTGTAGGGTTAGTGGTCGTGGGTTCGAACCCCGACAGTGTTGATTAGTTTATCATTTAGATTAGGATTCTCAATGTAAACAAAAAAAATAAGATTATATAGGTAGCCGTAACAGTATAAAGTAATTAGTATGTATAAAAAATTGATAAATTCAATCTCCATACCATTGCAGATAACATACGAAAAAATCTATTTGAAATATCAGAAAGAGATATATTTATTGTCAAATAGGTCTTCAAAAACTAAAACATAAAAGAGTTATATATGTAAGGAACTATGGTTTTCCATTGAGTGAAAACCAAAACAGTGATAATAACCGGATAGAAACGGACCTTGATAGTTGATATGTCTTTTGCTCTTCTTCTTAACATGAGTATAATAATATTGTTTGCGAGAAGAAGTAGGCAAAATCTGTTATAATAATGTTTTTGATACCGTAATTTTGTCATTGTGAAACTAAAAAAAAGTGAGGTTGAATACATTTATAAATCATTGGAGTGCCCCCCGACAACTTATAATAACTAATTTCATCACGAAAAACTTATAATAACTAATTAAGTTTTTCTATCTTGTGTCCTAGTGGCACATGATAAACCACTAAATAAGGAAATGAATTTTCACAATTAATGAATATCATTTCTCTAGTGACTGAAATAACCTTTTATCGTTATGTATTGAATTAATTACACAATACAATTATTGTTTATGGAAGGGTTATTTTAATCACTAGGGAAATGATATTAGAATTTATTTCCTTATTTAGTGGCTTATTATGTGTCCCTAGGGCACAAGATAGAAAAACCCTAACTAATTAACACTACGTTTACATTTTCCCTATATGGGTCATAAGCCCATTACGGTGCCAAAATTATCCAGCCCAAACTTTCGCTTGCTTAACGAACCTTTAGCCCAGCTATCTGGGTCGGGCCGATGCGTATAAATATCTATGCGAATAACTCAATATTTTATATCAAAACCCAACGATAAAAGGACCGGATTTGTAGAATGACACAATGGAATTCGAATTAAAAGGAAAAGGACCAATGAAAAATACGGAGCCAAAAATAAGAGTTAATTTCCCATTCCATTTATTATTACAAACTTTCATTACGAAAGCATCCAAAATGTCAAANCCATTCCATTTATTATTACAAACTTTCATTACGAAAGCATCCAAAATGTCAAAGCATTATAGAGTACGCCCATCTGCTACATTTTTAAAGTGCCAAAAAACAAAACAGATTAAAAAATCTGGCCGGAGAGATTAGGAATATCATAGTCTCTGGAGAGATTAGGAACGCACTAGAACGGGTTATTCTACTCTTAGTAGATTTCATATCACTCACCGCAAGCATGGATCTAGGGATGCCTTTTTAATTTCAACTCCTTCAACTTATTGTAATTTCTTCGGATTAACTCCGTAATTTTATTAGTTATTCCTGTTTTGTAATATTTAGCCTGAATAGTTTTGGTCCAAGAAAGTTGAAATTTGAATTGAATGTGAATTTATTCCATCAATTCAAACACCAAGCTTTAAGGCTAGTAGGTTGAATGTGCGGTTTTCAATTTCAATATATATAGACTATGTTTCCGGAGAAAGAAAAGAAAAATATGATTAGTCCCGTTTGCAACTTAGGGGGGCGATGTCCGGCTCCACTGGCTTATAAATGCACTCCACTTTCATTTTTTAAGTTTATAATGACAAAATTATCCTCATTAAAACTATCCTCTCAATTTATTTATTTTGACTAACATGTTTATTCTTTGTTTTCTCAAAAAAGTTATAACATGCTCCGGGTTTTTTTCCTCTTGAAATATAGCATGTTTTCTACCCTGGGAAGAATAAAATGTATACATGTTTTGCTTTTTCTGTCAATAATCATCAATTAATTTTCTTTTTTCATACCGAATAAATCTAAAACCAACATAATTTCCAACAAAAAGTAAAATTCCCATTGATAATAAAACAAATAATGGCGTAATAAAATTATAGTATCAGTATCCATCAGTAATATTATAACATTGCTACTCTAGTTAATATAAAAATATAATATTTTTAAAAAATAAAATTCAGCCGTCCCTCCTTCTCTTTTGGTTGTTCCCCTGGTTGGTGAGGACCATGCTCGCCCACCAGACCTCAATCAGCCTCCGAGAGGTCTAGAGGGGAATTCCTAAATCGGGGTCTCTGGTCTCAAAGCCAAGATTCAGTCTTAAAAAGCCAGTGGTTGTTGCCTCCAGTGGCGGAAAGGGTAATGGCATTTTAGGCGGGGCTGTATTGCCAGAGAGCTTTGTTATTTCTCATGCGGGGGTGAACCCTCGCTCCTAGTTGCGGGTACTCTTTTTCCTCTTCATTCATTATTTATGTCTATTAAAATATTATCGTGGAGTTGTAGAGGTGCAGGTTCTACGGAATTTCTCGATACTGCAAAAGAGTTTCTCAGAATGTACATGCCTACGATTTTCCTGGTGTTTGTACCCTGAATCAGTGGTCGCCGGGCAGCTTGCATGGTTTGCACGGTTGGGTTTTGCACGGTCACACCGTGTGGAAGCTAATGGTTTTTCGGGAGGTATTTGGGTCCTTTGGGATCCTCGTGTTTGTTCTGTTCATGTACTTTACAATCACTTACAATTTATCCATATGCAAGTGGTTGTCTAGAATGTTTGCTTTGCCTTAACCTTTGTGTATGGCAGCCCCCGGTCTGGTTTTAGGAGCTTTTTATGGCCTAATCTTTCATTGTTGAATGCCTCTATTGCTGGTCCCTAGTTGCTCTGTGGGGATTTTAACGCCATTGTTAGTGCATCCGAGGCGCGGGGTTTTGTGGTTCGCAGGGGTTGTAGACGGTTTAATCAGTGCATTGATGATTGCTCTCTATTGGACCTTGGGTACAGTGGCCCGGCATACACTTGGGGACGAAACTTGTCATGGGTTCGTCTTGATCACGCTTTATGCAATCAAGATTGGGCTGATTTGTTTCCTCAAGCCTCGGTGTATCATCTGCCCATGATGTACTCCGATCACTGCCCAATCCTTATCGATTTCCTTGGCATTCCTCTTTCTCAGCCTAGTCCTACGAAGAGCTTTAAGTTTCAAGCATCTTGGATCACTCATGGTGGTTTCTCGGAGTTTGTTCAAAGTTATTGGCGTACTAACTGTACTACTGATGCTGCTACTATGGATATGGCTGGTCAGCTGGACATTTGGAATGTTAGTGTAATATGCCCAAAAGCCAATAATGGATGATTATTTGTTGTCATGTATACACATTAAGGTTATTCCAATAAGTATCGTTTATGAGATAAACGCTTGCACATACTTATAACCCTAGAATATTTCATATTCTTAAATGTCCCTAGTCGATTATTATTACGGATGGGTTGTAATAATAAATTAAGACTAGCGTAT
>JAKUCV010001458.1:6877-150906 GCA_028386065.3 Turnera subulata
ATAAACGATACTTATTGGAATAACCTTAATGCGTATACATGACTACAAATAATCATCCATGATTGGCTTTTGGGCATATTACACTAACAATCTCCCACTTGCACTAAAGCCAATCATCCATATATCTCATACATGTGGATCTAGCATGACCATCATGCTTCCGCTGCGTGAGAAGATTAGACAATAGATCTCCTACTTTGTTCCCCAAAGCAACTATACACAGCCTCAGTTGTAGAGTTGGCTACTGTCTCTTGCTTGGAACTCTTCCAGCGTACAGTACCTTGCTTGGAACTCTTCCAGCGTACAGTACCTTGCTTGGAACTCTTCCAGCACACATTACCACTTCCAAGACAAAACACCTATCCTAACTGCGATCTAAAATCACCCCTATCGGTTTGGAAGCTAGCATCTGTGTAACCCTTTACACAAGCTCATCAACGCTTCCGTAAACCAGGAATGCATCCTTAGTGCTTCTCAAGTACTTAGGATGTTCTTAACTGCTGTCCAGTGACACTCACCGGGATCAGCTTGGTATCTGCTTGTGACACTCAAAGCATAAGCGACATCCGGCCGAGTACATAACATGGCATACATGATAGATCCTATTGCCGAAGCAAAAGAAATCTTACTCATCCGCTCTCTCTCTTTAAATGTACTAGGACATTGATACTTTGAGAGAGATATGCTATGTGACAAGGGCAAGAATCCTTTCTTGGAATCTTGCATGCTAAACCTCTTTAGCACCTTGTCAATATACGTACTCTGACTTAGCCTGAGAAGCCTTTTGGATCTATCTCTATAGATCTTTATACCTAACACATAGGCAGCTTCTCCTAAGTCCTTCATCGAGAAATTCTTTCCTAACCAAGCCTTTACAGACTGCAGTGTCGGAATATCATTCCCAATGAGTAGGATGTCGTCAACATTCAACAACAAGAAAACAATGGTGCTACCACTAACCTTCTTGTAAACACATGGTTCATCTTCGTTCTTGATGAAACCAAACTCTTTGATTACATCATTAAAACGAAGATTCCAACTCCTTGAAGCTTGCTTAAGTCCATAAATGGATCTCTGCAACTTGCATACCATATTGGCATTCTCTAGATTGACAAAACCTTCAGGCTGTGTCATGTACACATCCTTTAAAAGATTCTCGTTAAGGAAGGCGGTTTTGACATCCATTTGCCATATCTCATAATCATAGTATACCGCTATAGCCAATAGAATCCGGATGGATTTAACCATGGCAACCGGTGAGAAAGTTTCATCATAGTCAATACCATGAACTTGCTTGAAACCTTTCACAACCAATCGCCCTTTATAGGTAATCACATTACCATCCATGTCGGTCTTTCTCTTAAAGACCCATTTGCACCCAATGGGTTTTACCCCTTCGGGTGGATCAACCAAGGTCCATACCTTGTCTTCGTACATGGATTCCATTTCCGAATTCATGGCCTCTAGCCATTTCTCAGAGTCCGGACCCGTAATGGCCTGCTGATAGGAAGTGGGCTCATCCTCATCTATGAGCATCACGTCTCCAGCATGAGTCATGAGAAATCCATATCTCTCAGGCTCATACCGAGTCCTATTTGACCTACGCGGTCCATGTGTTACAGGCACAGGAATCTCATCCACAACTTTTTCTGGTTCCTGCCCTTGTTCCATCTCAGCCTCTGTCTCTCGAACTTCTTCGAGTTCTACTTTCCTCCCACTGATTCTTCTAGAAATAAATTCCCTTTCTAGAAAAATAGCAGTCCGAGCCACAAACACTTTGTGCTCTAAAAGATTATAGAAATAATACCCTTTCGTTTCTTTAGGGTATCCTACAAAGAGGCACTTGTCGGATTTAGGGCCGAGTTTATCCGAAGCTTCACATCTTACGTAAGCCTCACAACCCCAAATTCTCATAAAAGACAAATTGGGATGCTTCCCAGTCCATATCTCATATGGTGTCTTTTCGACGGATTTAGATGGAACACGGTTTAGTGTAAAAGCTGCACTCAATAATGCATGTCCCCAAAACGAAGGAGGAAGGTCAGCTTGACTCATCATCGAATGAACCATGTCCAACAAGGTTCTATTCCTCCTTTCGGATACACCATTTCATTGAGGCGTACCCGACGGAGTGAGCTGTGATACTATACCACACTCCTTTAGATGATCAAGGAATTCTCGGTCTAAGTATTCACCTCCTCGATCTGATCGAAGCATCTTAATACTTTTACCGAGTTGATTCTGTACTTCATTCTTGAATTCTTTGAACTTTTCAAAGGATTCTGACTTGTGTCTCATTAGATACACATAGCCATATCTACTGAAATCGTTAGTAAATGTAATGAAGTATGAAAAACCACCTCTAGCCTGTGTGGACATAGGTCCGCATACATCACTATGTATAAGACCTAATAAGTCCGATGCTCTCTCACCCTTACCGGTAAAAGGAGCCTTCGTCATTTTGCCTAACAAACACGACTCACACGTCTCAAATGATTCATAATCAAATGAGTCTAAAAGTCCATCTTTATGGAGTTTAGATATACGAGTCTCGTTTATATGGCCTAAACGACAATGCCAAAGGTACGTTTCATTGGAATCATTCGTTCTAACCTTCTTCGTGTTAACGTTATAGATTGCGGTTTCTAGGTTTAGAACATACAAACCATTGCTCAAATATGCACCACCATAATATACATCATTGAAATAAATGGAACAACAATTGTCCTTTATTACAAATGAAAATCCTTTCTTGTCAAGACAAGATACAGAAATCAGATTCCTGCTAATGGTTGGTACATAATAGCAATCGTCTAGTTCCAAAACTAAACCACTCGGTAAGGATAGATAGTAAGTTCCTACGGCTAATGCAGCAACTCTTGCTCCATTTCCCACACGTAGGTCTATCTCACCCTTAGCCAATCTCCTACTCTTTCTTAGTTCCTGCACATTTACACAAATGTGAGAACCACATCCGGTATCTAATACCCATGATGCAGAGATAGAGATGTTCGCTTCTATAACGAACATACCTGAAGTGGAAGTCTCACTTCCCTTCTTCTTCTTCAACTCTTGAAGATAAACTGGGCAGTTCCGTCTCCAATGGCCAGACTTCTTGCAATGGAAGCATTCGCCTTCCTTTGCAATACCACCTTTAGGTTTCAGCATTTATGAAGAAGATGCACCAAACTTTTTGGTGGATTTCTTCATCTTAGCTTTACCCTTTCCTTTGCCACCTCCAAGCATCAATATGCTATTGGATTTACTTGCCTTCATTTGTTGCTCAGCTGTTCCCAACATGTTGAGCAACTCGGACAAGGACTTGTCAAGATGGTTCATATTGAAGTTCATGACAAATTGACCGTAGCTATCCGGCAACGATTGCAGGACTAGGTCAACAGCCAATTCCTTCTGCAAAGGAAACCCTAGACCCTCAAGGCTTTTGATGTATCCAATCATCTTAAGCACATGAGGTCTGACGGGAGATGATTCAGCCATTCTGCATTGGAACAATGCCTTAGAGGTCTCGTACCTCTCATGCCTTGCTTGCTCCTCAAAGAGCATCTTAAGGTGTTCGATCATATCGAACGCCCCCATGTTCTCATGTTGCTTCTGAAGCTCAGATTCCATGTTAACAAGCATGAGGCATCCTATATCCAATGCATCATCTAGATGCTTCTTGTAAGCATCCCTTTCTGCCCTTGGTGCACTAGGCGCCGGTTCACTCGGAACGGGCCCTTCGAGGACATACAATTTCTTTTCTTGTTTGAGGACAATCCTCAAGTTACGATACCATTTCAGGAAGTTATTCCCGTTTAACTTTTCCTTCTCAAGGACCGATCGCAGTGACAATGTGCTAGTGTTTTGTGCCATGGATACTCTACAACAATGATCAACTCACACAAATAAGAGTCATGCATACAAATACATTTAACAAGGAATTCTATTAAATGTGCTCCTACTACATAAATCAAGACAATTATATAAGTAGGCCAAGATCCATATTTCACTACAACATATGTCAGCTTTGGCTGATCGCATATATCAATAGTTATTTAGGTAGACAACTCTTGTCAATTACATCTCATGTAACTCTTGGATAGTTGAGTGAACAACACTTTGTCCATATCTATCTCATAGACATTACTCAACCCTTGTCTCTAAGTCCTTAATCCTATTAAGATCGCTTAGTTAAGTCCAACCCACAGTAAGCAGTCGAGATATTACAATTATCCACTCGCACCTTGCTAGGATAAACATAGGCACCTTGCTTTGGCAAAACCTACCTAGTGTTGATCTAAGCAATGATGAGTGCTTACCATGGAAGACAACTAAGAACTTAATATTTTCTTCAACATATAATTCCTACACATCACATGCTTGTTCTTGATAAATCCTACATTGATGTCATGTAAGTTTGAAACCAAAAATACATGTGAATATCGATGTCTTACTTGAACATCGATGTTTTGAGAATCTGATTCTCCCAACTACTTGACAGCACTTAGTATTTCGACCATATCCAGAGCTGTAGAGCTCAGATTTGTGCAAACTTGGTGTCCTTGGAAAGCTAAGAAGTAGGGCTACAACTTTGCTGTTCAGGCCAGACACCAATTCGGCCTCCTTATGCCCCGAATTCGCAGTTGAAGTTACTGGGTTCCACAACATCGATGTTGAACCCTTCAACATCGATGATTGGAGTTTGCGAATCTGCAAAACATCGATGTTGACACTCAAACATCGATGTTGGAGGTTGCCGAACCCTCAAAACATCGATATTGACCATCAAACATCGATGTTGGAGGTTGCCGAGCCCTCAAAACATCGATGTTGACCATCAAACATCGATGTTGGAGGTTTCCGAGTGCATAGAACATCAATGTTAACACTTAAACATCGATGTTTTGACCTCTCGGTCGATAATCGACCTAAGAGAACATCGATGTTGAAGCTTAAACATCGATGTTGTAGATATCATATACCTTTCAAGCACCCTTGTCGAACTCATTCGACTTTCTACCAATAACATCTTGATTGATATCACATACCAATCAAGTTCTTGTTGTCAAAACACTTTTGACAAATCAACCTCAACAACATATATATCATATATACACAATTGAATACAATATAACATGATCATGCTTTATCACATAGAACATATCATGTATATATACTAAAAACATATCAAACATATGCATATATAAATTCAGCATATCACACATATACAAGCATATCTCATATACTAAAAAGAATTCCAGCATATCACATATACCTAAACAAGTTCAAGCTACATCACATGTAACATATGAACATGAATTCAGTTTAGAGCTTCACAAGTAGCTCCGCTACCACTGTAAGTATCCGGTTCATGCAATTGACAATCAAAAGCATAAAAATACAACATGTATGCGCAGCGGAAATACCGGATACATATGGAGGATCCATGTGAAGGGAACTGAACCGAATAACAATTTTCATACCTGTAACGGTTGAGGTCTTTCACCCAACTATAGAACCGAATCAGCTAGAGCCAGACAAAAGCCTCGCCCCTCTACGGTATCCACACAAACCGCTGTAACCGGTTGAAGAACGTCTCACGACTTCAACCCGAGCTCTCCCGAACTGGTGTGCTAGCAACAGGTTTCCGGGAGCTTTTGTGTGTGGTGTTTTTCTCTCAATTTTTCAGACCACTCAAGAACTCTTCTCAAGCTCTGAAAATTCTCTCAAGAACAAGTGTGTGTGAGGAAGAAGATGAGCAATAGTGATATGATCACTCAACCCTCAAAGGCATAATGTATTAGTAGAGTTAATGGCCAACATGGTAGTCCACTAAGCAACATGATTATGTCTCCATATAATCATGTTTCCCACTAAGCATTATCAACACAACCCAGCATGTTTTGGTTCAAAAAAATCTGACATTTAGTGAACCAAACCAGCCCAAAAACGACCCTGGTCTCCACGGTCCAACCGTGGTCCAACCACACCTTGGTTCAACCATGGTCCACCACGGTTCAACCATCTGCTCGAATCAACGGCTGTATGTGTGTGACCCTGTAGGCACTTGTACGTTCGACAATAATCGTAAAATCTCATTTTACAATTATAAGCAAAGAGCGGCGTCTAGCAACACATCATTGCCACCCGAACGACAAGATCAATACTGATTCCACGTGCCTCGGAACATGTCATCGTCCCTTCGTCCCATTATCAAGATTAAACACGAGACATGGAATATGTCAATCTCGTATATGTTTAATCTCGGTTTCTTGATCCTCGAGTTAACCGGTAAAACGGATACCAATGATATCATATATCATTATCCGAGCATGGCCATGCATTTACGGTTCAACTCTATCAAGAAACACTCAGATAATATACCCGTTATATGGGTTGGACGAATCCTCTATGGATCATACAAAACCCACTACACACTCATCATACACCCAATGATTACCCTTACGTCTATCCAGTTACGGATGACCAGGAATAATATCAAAGCATATGACTCACATGTTGGGAACCTTGATGATCACAGGTCTAAGGACAATACATTATAAGAACCGCTATCGACAAAACATATAACGTTCCATGTAGCGTTCTTATATGGGTCGGTCCAGTCCACAAGTTCTCTAACTTGTACCCATATGTAGAATTCATATCACATATGCAATTCTCAACATACGCTAGTCTTAATTTATTATTACAACCCATCCATAATAATAATCGATCAGGGACAATTTAAGAATATGAAATATTCTAGGGTTATAAGTATGTGCGAGCGTTTATCTTATAAACGATACTTATTGGAATAACCTTAAAGCGTATACATGACTACAAATAATCGTCCATGATTGGCTTTTGGGCATATTACACTAACAAGACCTGGTTCTCAACATATTTCGGGTGCCAGATCAAAACCAAGAGAGCCCAGGGATCGACATCCCAAAATAGTAACCCAGGGATAAACATCCCAAATATAATCACGGGATAGACATCCCAAGCATAGACATGCTTATCACAAGTAACCCAGATCATGACCACCACAAAACAGTCTTAAACCATCTAGTCGTATCACTACTTACCACGTGACAATTATATCATCATTATCCAAAACCAAACCTCAGGGATCAACATCCCTAACCAAAACACCGGGATAGACATCCCAATCCAAAACCAAGGATCGACATCCACATTTTATTATTTATTCCATTATTCTTTATACCAAAAAGACACAGTGGTAAACATCCAAAACTCAATGCACGGGGATAAACATCCCAAAACTCAATGTACGGGGATAGACATCCCAAAACCAATCAAGATACGGGGATAAACATCCCGAATAAAACCACAACAAATGCAACAATCAAAAGTGCAACAATCATCATACACAACAACCGAGTAATACAGGCACATATTGAAGGAAATCCATCCTCACCTTAGCCGATTACTCAACTCTGAAGACAATGACCGGTCCCAAGCCGGCTCCTCGGGAAACTGCCCGATATCAAAACCTATACAACAAAACAACATGCTCACATAAATGCACATAATTGGTATGCTATGATGCCATAATCTGTAAACATCCCCGGTTATACGTCATCATCCTTATAAAATTATCTTTTACCATAATTAAACCTTTTTCCGAAAATAATATATCGTTTGTATATAAGGTTACAAAAATATATTTCCAAAGATATTAAATCATAATATTTCATAAGATAATATACTTTTTCCAAAATGAAAAAAACAACATAATTTTGCTGGAGATTATATCATATGTATGTATTTTCCCAAAATTATTCCATAGAATATATTACTTGCCAAAATATAATTACCAAATGTTATTATCTTTAGAAAACCATATTTCCAGAAAAATTAGTCATACAAACTTATTTTCTGAATATAAATACGAATTTATAAATATACATATATTTATTTTCCAAATGTAAAATACATTTCCAAACCATAATAAATACTTAACAAATTATATATACATCCGGAAAATTATTATTTATCAAATATATATATTAAGGTAAGCATATACTATATGTAAATATAGGTATGCATATTTATTTTCTAAAGATATAATACATCCCCAAACAATTATATTATCAACATAATAATCTATTTCCAGAAAATTACTTAGGTATACCATATTTATATTTTTCAGAAAATATATCTTTTTATTTTTATTTAATTTATACAGTTTATAACCATATATATATTTTTTTCCCAGAAATTATAATTACGTAGGTATAATTGTATGTGTACAACTTTTTATTTAATTAAAAACAAACTGGGCCGAAACCCACAACCTACAGTCCAGCCCATAACTTATCCAGGTTAAGCCCACAAGTGTCCAGGGTCACAGGCCCAAAACAAAAGGCTCAAGTCCAAGCCCATTGCTTGCACCCAACAACCCACGGCCCAACTGCATCATCTTCAACCTCAACACTTACCGAGTGGTGTCGCCGGAGTCGCTGTGGCAGTGACAGTCGGAGCTAGGCTAGGCGGCTGCGGTGCAGATCTGACAACACAAGGATGGCGCCTTCACTGGCGGCAGCGGGTCGCGCGGGTTGGTAGTGACACGACCCGAGCTTCCTGCGACTTGTTAATACAAAATGAAAATGGGAAATTTTGTTATAAGAGATTATGAAAGATAAATATAAAATATTTCTAAAGGATTCATGTGCCAAAATATTTCTATAGAATATTTTATCCTATAAAATAACTATTTTTCAAAAACAAATTCACTAACTTATGTCTTAGAATAAATATGATTTGTATGTAAATATTAAAATAAAAAAATAATATAGAATTACTATGAATTGTGAATAAAACAAATTTATTTAAAAAAATAGTGAAAAATATATTGATACAAAATATTTGTAAAAATAAGTGAAGCTTATAAATTAACAATACTCACACAAGTAAAATAAGTGAAAACATAGACATTCTTTTAAATAAATGATAAAAATATCAAAGAAACAAGTTAGCATAATATTAACAATTATATTAAAATTTTCTAATGAAGACATGAATAGTATAAGTACTTAAAAGTAAAACTAAATAAGATCTATGTGAAGAGAAATAGAGGAAGAGAGAATAAAAAGTTAAAATAATATCAATTTTAAAAAACAGATATGCCTAAAAAAATAGTAATATTATTATTTCTACTAATAAATTAAAATTATAAAATAAATCATAAATAATATCAATAAATTTATTTAAAATAATAAAATAAAAAATAATAAAATTATAGTGAATTTTATGTAAAACTCAAATAAATAATAAATAATTTAATATTTAGAAAAAGAATCACTATTACATCTTCTTATTCGATTTGCTCATAATTTAATTTTATTTTTTTTATCTACATAATTTGTTTGTTATTTTTTAAAAGCAATAATTATTAGATATAGATTATGATATATCGTGCATTGCGTGTGCAGAAAAACTAGAGTTGATGGGTCAACCCGTGACTTGATCTACTAATTTTCGTGTCTTGTTGGGTCAAACTATTTAATTAAACGAGTTAAAATTCTCTAACCTGTACTTGCTAATTTCGTGTCAGGTTCTTGCATCAAAATCGTTTTGCTAGGTCTAACCAAAATTAGTTGATATTCCGTTTTCTGACCAAAAGCTCTTAAGTGGGAATCAGATTTAATATTGTGATTTTACGGAAAACTTATTCACCACTAAATTGAGAAGAATTTTATTTTTTCTACTTGAGAGATATGAGCAAGCGAAGTGTCAAACTCAAAGTTTGCCCAATTAAGAATTAGATATGTATCAAGTAAAAAAGAGGATAAATCTCGAGAAAAGATTCCAATGACAAGAACTGGCTAACCAACTCGCCACACGATTTGCCTTCAAAAGAATTTCAGAATTTGTTTCTTTTTTTTCTTTTATCGAAAAGAGAATTTATCCGAACGAGCCGCCGTCAGTTATAATAAAAACCCTAATTGTAACGGCCGTTTCGATCACTCGCGCGGCATCTCATAAAAAAGAATAAAACTACTTGCGCGCCAAGTAATGGATTTCGGATTTCGGATTTCGGATCTTTATAAATAGAGCCGCCACAACAATTTGTTTTCAGCCATAGCCATCCACTTCCTACACAGCACTCTCTCTCTCTCTCTCTCTCTCTCACACACACACACACACACACACAAAATGGGAGACCCAACGGCACCGCCGGTGTCTGAACTAGCAGCCGCGACTCTCAAAGACTCCGTACCACCATCCGCCAAGTCCCTCATGGATAGCTTCACGGATCGCGTCCTTGTGCGCACCATCTTGTCCCGCCCGGGTGGTGGGGCGGACCTGGCCGGGCTGCGGGTGCCGATCTGCGGCTTGGTGCAGACCGGGAGAGTGCAGGGGAAGGGAGCGTTCGCGTTCTTAGAGGTGAACGACGGGTCATGCGCCGCCGACCTCCAGGTCATGGTGGAGGCAACCGTGGCGGACTTGTCCACGCTGGTGCCAACAGGCACGTGCGTCCACGTAGTCGGCATGCTCAAAGTGCCCCCGAAATTAGGAGCCAAGCAGAAGGTTGAGCTCCACGTGGAGGAGGTGCTCCACGTCGGCGCCCTCGCGGATCCCGCCAAGTACCCCCTCCCTAATACGAACCACCCGAAGAAGAAACCCACGCCTGAGTACTTGAGGGATTGGACCCATCTCCGACCTAGAATTAAGGAGGTACGTAGATGATCAAATTTTTAATTGTCTTTGATTACTGAATATCGTGGATTAATTTTTTTTTAATTAGTTTATGGCTGAATTAATTAATTGAATTATATTCCGGGTGGGTTGTAGTTTGCAGCCGTTATTCGGATCCGAGATGAGCTTGGAGAGGCGACGAGGAAATTCTTTAGGGAGGAGCATGGATTCGTGCACGTGGACACGGGGATTATTACTACGAGCGACTGTGAAGGGGCCGGGAAGATGTTCCAGGTCACCACATTGCTTAGAAAAGATGAGAAACAGGAGAAAGAATTACCACTCGCTGCAAGCCCGGCTCCAGCCAAGATTGATTATAGCAAGGATTTCTTTGGGCAAGCGGCCTACTTGAGTGTTTCTGGGCAGCTCCATCTTGAAACTCTTGCTTGTGCTGGGCATAAGGTGTTTACGGTTGGCCCAACTTTTCGGGCGGAGCAATCTCATACTTCTAGGCATTTGGCGGAGTTCCGGATGGTTGAGGCAGAAATACCAAATGCCGATCTTGAGGTATGTACATATATACTGTGCAGTGTAATTAACGTATATATATATATACTTGGAATCTTTTGCTGGATTAATGTTACCACAATCTTCTCTTGAAAAAACTAGTTAATGATGTACTCAAGATTTTACGTCCTCAGAAAAGATTCCGAAATTTCTTGCATATTTTGTATATATATATATATATATGTCGACTTACCATTCCAATTGCTAGCTATCATGAGTACTTAATTTTGTACTGTTGTATCTCTAGACTTTGTGACAATTTTGGTGTTCAGTGTGTCGTATATATAGTAGCCTAGCTATATTTCAGCTGGGAAATGCATATCTGCGACATTGGGAACCTATTCATGATTAGAATGGTAAATATTTGGTTTCTTTTCTTGCAGCAAGACATGAAATGTGCTGAGGCATATGTGAAGTACATGTGCCAGTGGCTACTTGACAAGTGCCATGATGACATGCAACTCATGGCTGAACATGATAAGGGCTGCATTGCTCGTTTGAAGTTGGTTGCTTCAACGCCATTTATTCGCCTTTCCTATACAGAAGCGGTGCAGCTACTAGAGGACGCCGTCAAACATGGGAAGAAGAAGTTTGAGAAAAAAGTTGAATGGGGAATTGACTTGGCTTCTGAGCACGAGAGGTCTATAATTCTCTTGTTTGCGTCTTTTTATATATTTTCGTTCTGCATGTTTTGGATATATACTGATGCATCAGTTTTAATTGTTGCATATGCAGATACTTGACAGAGGTTATATTTCAGAAGCCCGTTATTGTGTATAACTATCCAAAAGGAATTAAGGCCTTCTATATGAGGCTCAATGATGATTCAAAAACAGTAGCTGCTATGGATGTTCTTGTGCCTAAGGTAAATACTTACTCTAGTATGATTTCAAGCTTTGGAGACATTGGTTACGCATGACTTGTTAGTTTGTCTTAATTTGTTGACCTTTTGCCAACGCCAAATTTAAATTTGTTATGCATGGTATATAGGTGGGAGAGTTGATAGGTGGAAGCCAAAGGGAGGAGCGTTACGAGGTTCTTCAGCAGAGGTGAGCGAAATACATTTGAAACTTTCATCTACAATCTACATCACTATTTTTTTTGTTATCACAGTGTAGTTTTCCTGAGGGATGCTCTCCTTAATTGCAGAATGCTCGAGATGGGGTTGCCTTTGGAACCATATGAGAAGTACCTCGACCTGCGGCGTTATGGTACCATGAAGCATGCTGGATTTGGCTTAGGTTTTGAGCGGATGGTTCTCTTTTCAACTGGCATTGACAACATTAGAGATGTCATCCCCTTCCCCAGATACCCAGGGAGGGCCGATCTTTGATGTTACTTTGTCATTGCAAATGATTTTTAGCCTATTGCCCTCAGAAGTCAAATGTTTAGGTATCCAAACAGTATAGCTTGAATTCGAAAAGAGATGTGTTTTCAGCAGGAAAGCAGTTTCAAACTATCACTTTTATTAATCTCCAATCTCAACACCCAGAAATTAAAATAATATCGGCTGCATTGGATTCCATGTGTTTTGAATGCAATATCCAAATTCAGAAGTGAACTTCAAAATTCTATAACTACCATATTAATTAATTAGCTTCTCATCTGTTAAGGTCAGCCAATTTCTATACAAGACCACTAGAATGCAAGCTTCAATCCATTCGGGCTGAAATAGAAAGGCAATCAGCCACAAATCTCTTAAGCTTCAGTGAAGCGGTTTTTAGTCCTTTTTTGAAAACTAGTGTCTCCGCCCGCGGGTGATCCGAGATTTGATAATTTATAACATAATTATTTTTAATAATAAAAATTATTATAAAAATAAACAAATTATGTTGTTAAAACTAAATAAATTAAATTATAAATAAATTGAGTAAAAAAATAGTGATTTTTTTCTAAATTTTAACTTATTTACCGATTTTTTTTAATTTTACATAAAATTTACCATAATTTTAATAATTCTATTAAAATTTTTAATATTATTTATGGTTTATTTTATAATTTTAATTAATTTTTAAATAGGAATAATAATATTACTATTCTTTTTATGAGATATGTTTTATTTTTAAAATTGATATTATTTTTATATTTTATTCTCTCTTCCTCTTCCTCTCTTCACATTTAAGTCTTATTTATTTTTCTTTCTAAGTTGGTGTATTTATTTCTACATTCAAAAATTTCTACATAGTTGTTAATGTTTCTGGGCCTAAAGTTAATTTTTGCTAACTTCTTTTTAAATATTTTTATTATTTATATAAAAT
The DNA here is from genome assembly GCA_028386065.3 of Turnera subulata. Classification (NCBI taxonomy): domain Eukaryota; kingdom Viridiplantae; phylum Streptophyta; class Magnoliopsida; order Malpighiales; family Passifloraceae; genus Turnera; species Turnera subulata. The sequence goes on from JAKUCV010001458.1 coordinate 20,368, forward strand.
AATTATTCTATTTTTATTTATTTACTTGTGTGGGTGTAGAATCGCGAAGCCAGGCTAAATTTTTAGGGGGGCCAAAGTAAGAAAATTCGGCATCGGCATTGGAGATGGTATTGTAACAGCCCGGGTAATTTTCGTATTTTTACCAGTACCGTAAAAAGTTTTTATACAGTTATTTACTATTAAAATTAATCTTGGGTAATTAACTTATGGTAATTTGTACATTGGATTTTGAAACCGAGCCCTGTCCCACGTTCGGGATTTTTCTGCGGTTTTTACGGACCAAAGTTGGAATTTTTCGGGTCCAGGAATCTTCAGAAAAGTCGGGTTTAACCTTGAGATAACGGACCAGAAATAAAGGTAAGGGGGTATTTTAGTTATTTCCTGGTCAGGACGGGACACGCTTCACATGCTGCACAGTAATGAGGCAGCCACCGCCTTCAACTGTGAAGCTTGTGAACTGCTTGTCTAACCTGTGCTCAACCAGTATCCTGCACTACATGTCCTTTACCCGTGATTTTTCCTGCCTTATCGTCTTCCTCTGCAAAAACTCTACAACACAAACTACCCAGTATCTCCTTCACCTCTGCAACCAAAACTCACCCCGTGCAACTCACCTGTGAAAGAAAACCAACCAGGAAAGAAAAAAACAACACACACACCCTCCAAAACTACGTAGTTTTGAACAACCCCATCTTCCCCTCTTCCTCCTCTCACACCCACTGCCACCGTGAGCCAACCACCCACATCACACCACCACTGCCGGGAACCACCAGCCGCCACCCATCCCTTCCCCTTCCTCGCTCGCCTCGCCGCGCAGTAGGAACGAGACCGAAGCACGCCGCCCAAGCCTCGCCACCATTCTCTTCCCTTTCTCCGGTCTTCCTCACCGCAGACCCGACGAGCAACCATCGGACCCGCCTCCTCCCTTTTGCTCGACGACACCGCAGCAGGCCGCTCCAACAGCCGCCGCCGCCTTCTCGAAGCACAGCAGCATTGTCGTCTCCTCCTTCGCGTCGCGCTGTCCACCTCGCCTTCCTTCCCGCTGCAGATCGACGACCCCGCGACCACCGCAGCCGACGACGACCCGCGACGCGACGAAGCCTCCCTCCCCCTCTGCCTGCGTTGTTCCGCCAGCCGTGTTGCACCGCCTTCAGTCTCGTCGAGCCGCCCACGCCATCTCGTCGCCTCGCCGCTGCAGCCGCCAAGGTGAGCGACGGGTTATGAGCAACCCATTTTTCGGGTGGGTCGACCCGGATGATGAGGATGTGGGTTGGGTTGATTCGCGCCTGGATCTTGGATTTGGGTTAGAGCTGTTGGACCTGGGCTGGTATGTCGTTGGGCCGGCTGCACGGGCCAAGGCCTAGGCTCCTGTTTAGGGCCTGGGTCTGGTGCTGTGCTAGGCCTGGGCTGATACTGTTTGGCCCAGTCCAATAAAAAAAAGAAAAAAGAAATACAATCTGGAAAAAGGAAAATAATAATTCTGGAAAGGAAAATAATTTTGGGAAATAAAATGGAAAATAATAACAATAAGGTTTATATTTTTGGAAGAGTATATACTTAAGAAAATAAATATGGAAAGGGTATTATCAAAGAAAGTACTATACCGGAATAATAATCGGGTATAGGTAGAGTGTATTTTTAACACTGAAAAATAAATGGTGAATTATGATGATAATGGAAATAACCCGAGGCAGTAACCGAGCCGAGTCAGTATTTATTTTTTGGTACACAGTATTAGCATGGCATTTGCAGATCATCTTATATGTACATATTATTTGTTTGATATGGTAACGAGCAGATATCTGAGGAACCGGACTTGGAGTCTGTGGGGCATTTCCAAAATTGATAACCGGCTAAGGTGAGGATGGATAACCTTGGATATGTGCCCGTAATACAGTGAGTGTTTTTGTTGTTTGATTGAACTCCTGTGGTGATCATTGTTAGTTATTTGATTGCTATGGTTATAGTTGTTCCTGTTGTTGGACTGTGTTGTTGGTCTTGTGGATATTGTGAGTAATTGTTGAACTGTTATTTGTGAATAATTGGTGATATGAGATTGTTGATTGGTTGAGTCTGTGGAATAACCTGAGATATTAGGAAGTTGGATAATTGAGGATAGAGTATTGGAATTGGATCTGAATTTGAGATGATGATTAAATTGTCACGTGGAAAGTAGTTGTACGACTAGATGGTTAGAGGCTAGTTCTGTGTTGTCATGGCCGGTTTGGTTTGGTTGTTGGGGATGTTGATCCCGGATGATTTGGATATTGGGATGTCGATCCCGGATTTGTTGTTATTGGGATGTTGATCCCGGATTGTGATTTGGCCTGGCATCCGGAATTAGTTAATAACCAGGTACGACCCTAGCTTGTCCAGTGACTGGGGCCCAGAAGATAAAATTGGTAATAATAATAAATATTCTTTTGGTCTTGGCTCAGTCATGATTTGGTAGATTCTTTGTGTTGTCTTTGCCTGTTTTTACTTCGAAAGTATTATGGGGCGCATATCTCTGTTTATCCTTGGTCGGTGAGCACTTCGGACTCACTCCTCGCCTGCGGGGTTTCATCCCGTAGGTTAAGTTGTTTCGTAGTTCAGGTACGACGTTTGATGGATGCTGCTTTCTTCTCCACCTGACTCCGGATCCATACCCTGCTGCATGTGCATAGAGTCTTCCGCTGCTGTTCTATTGCATATGATGTTGTATTATAATTCCGTTGCTGTGATTGCTTTTTCATATGACTTTGAGGTTGTTTGTCACACTGCCTCTGTTGCTTGCTCTTTTCTCTGTTGTTGTTATATATTGTGAGCTGTGAACTGCTGAATAATGGTCCCCGTGTTGGGTGACGGTTGTTGTATTTGTTTTCCAGTTGTATATACGGGTTGTTGTACTGTATTCTCTATCAATAAGAATAGTTTCGACACTTGTTTACTGTATCTGGTAAATACGGGTCGGGGCGCTTCAGGTATATTTACCTCTTGCTGTTGATTTATTTTTCTTTTGAAGAATGAATCAATTCTCTTTAATTTGCTCATATATAAAGTATAAAATTCAAAATTAAATAATTAATCTATTAATTTTAATTTGACTCAAATAAACAAATAAATAATATAATAATAATTTTTTAAAAAAACACATAAATATCATGTGCTGTCGACCTGCTGCTTGGAACCAATAGTAATATAATTTAGCCATTGTTGTTTCAAGACACAGTATTTCGATTACAGTCTCTAATCGGATTTTACGGTCTAATTATATATAAAAAAGAATATAATAATTGTAACATAACATGAACATGAAGACAAATATAATAATAATAATCTTTAAATACAAATATTTTTATTTTTTTGTGATCAATAGAATAAAATAACTATTTTTTTGGAGTAAAACAGAAAAATCCTTACTTGTTTCTTCCTTAGTCCCTCCTTCCAAATTGAATTGCACTGCAAGATTTTTGGTAACTTGTAATTCAATCAATAGAAGTTTAATACTAGAAAAATAAAGTGTAATAAATATAGAAGTCTTTTCATCATCTTTTTTTTTTCCTTTTTTTTTTATGGGAATGGGCTTTTCAACTTGTCTTTTATGGGCCAACCTATCTGTTTCCAAATGTTGAGAGACACAATAAAGCTTTATTAAAATAATAAGATATATATTTAATTATATAATTAAGAAATTACGAAAATACTCCTCATAAGAAAAAATATCTAAAAGTCAGGGGAGGCCGTGGCCCACTATGGGTGTGATTTATTTATAACCTTCACATATTTTCATTAAAAATTTGTACCAATATATTTTTTACTATCTTTCAATATAAATAATATTTATTTATAATTCATATTAGTTCTATATTTTTTCTCTGTTTATTTTAATGTCTACGCATAAATCTTATTTATTCTTAGTGAAATTTTCTAAAACAATTTTTAGTTATTTTGTGTGATAAATATTCCATAGAACTATTTTGATACATGAATCATTTAGAAATATTTTATACTTGTCCTTAATAATTTCCTATAACAAATTTCTCATTTTCTTATGTTAGTAAGTTTAAGTAGTAACTGAAACAACCCAACCTGCATTTACCGATCAGACATGGCAAACACGAGCGAGCCACTAGTGAGACGGCCCGACCCGTATTTACCAGTCTCAGTAAACACGTGCCGGAACTGTACAACAGTAAATACAACACGAAACCCGGCCCAACGGCCCAATGTCACATCATAAACATCAGAAATCTGGCCCTTCGGCCCAACATCAAAACGCGTCGCCCGACCTCGGGGACATCAATAATAGCACAGCGGGAAGCAATTTTAATCTCAATATTAACATATGCAAAATCCGATGCAAACTAATGGATCCGAGTCCTGTCCGAGGGATAATGCCGCAGCCTGTCTGGAATGCATCATACCTGAACCACAAATAACCCAACCTACGGGATGAAAGCCCGCAGGTGAGGGGTGAGTCCAAAGTGCTCACCAACCATGGATAGACAATCAATATGCAACACTATAAAATACTCAAGGTCGAAAACAGGCATAACAGCCAAAATATACCAATCCAAAAGACTCGACCCAAAACTGGTCCAAGACCAAAAAGATTTAAACAAAAATCCAATTTCCCATTTTATCTTTCCGGGCCCCGTCACGGATAAGCTAGGGTCGTACCAGGTTATCAACATGTTCCTAGTGCTAGATCAAATAGAACCCGGGATCAACATGCCAATAACAAATCTCAGGGATCAACATCCCAATCAAACCGGCATCAACATACCCATCACAAGTAACCCAGATGATGGCCACCACAAAATAGTCTCAAACCATCCGGTCGTACCTCTACTTACCACGTGACAATTATATCATCATCATCCAAAAACCAAATCTCAGGGATCAACATCCCTAACCAAATTACCGGGATAGACATCCCAATCCAAAACCGAGGATCGACATCCTTATCACATTTTATTTTTTAATCCTTTATTCTTTACACCAAAAAGACACAGGGATAAACATCCCAAAACTCAACGCACGGGGATAAACATCCCAAAATCAAACAAGGCACTGGAATAAACATCCCGAATCAAACCACAGCAAATACAACACTCAACAGTGCAACAATCATCAAACACAACAACCGAGTAATATAGGCACATATCAAAGGAAATCCATCCTCACCTTAGCCGATTACTCAACTCTGAAAACATCAACCGGCCCAAAGCCGGTTCCTCGGGAAACTACCCAATATCAAAACCTATACAACAAAACAACATGCTCACATAAATGCACATAATTGGTATGCTATGATGCCATAAACTATAAATTAAACCCCCTCGGTTATATGTCATCATCTCCATAAAATTATTATACTTGCCAAAATATAATTACCAAATATTATTATTTTATTTTTCAAAAAGGTATTATTATATACTTAGTGAAATATTCCCCAGATTATACAATACCATATTTATTTCCAAAATATTTTCATAGTATATATACCCCTTTCAAAAATATTTTTATATTTATTTAACTCAACTTATATTTTTCCATAAGGTATTTACCATCATTTAATTTTTTTCTAGAAGATAATCATTATATATATATTTATATATATTTTCCAGAAATATATTCCTATATACAATTATCATTATTATATATATTTTCTTTTTGAAAGTATCCATAGTATATATCTTTTTTTCTAAAAGGTATAGCATTTTTTTCCAAAGGATACAAATCATATTATAATTACTTTGATTTCCTAAAATAGTAATATATCAAGTATTATATTTTCTAGGAATTAATATGTCAAAATATTTATTTTCCAGAATATATATATATATCCTTATTTTATTCTTATTTTCCAGAAGTATAATTATTTTTGTATAAAAATGTTTTTTTTTATGGAGACTGGGCCATGACCAGTGCTAGCCCAGGCCAAGGCAGGGAGCCCAACGTAGGCTTGCCAAGGCCCAGCCCAGCGCCAGTCCACAGTCCCAACCCAAGCCTAACCAGTGAGACCCATAACCAAACCCCGGGTCGGATCTTCCCTAAGCGGGTCTCCCACAACTGTTGCTCACCTTGGAATCGAGGTGACAACGTGGCGACGTGAACGGGACGGCGGCTATGACTGGAAGATGCGGTGGCTGCACGGAAGGAAGGAGGCGCCTAGCAGGTGTCCGTCCCGTTGTCGCGGAGAGGAAGCTCAGCTCGACCCATCGTGGCTTGTGGCTCCTCTCAGGAGATTGCTGCAGATCGGGGCGGCGTTGTCGCAAGGAAGAAGAAGGAAGGGCGGCAGCTCTGCATGCGGTGGCTACTGCACGCGGTGGTGAAGAGGAGCGGTGCGGCCGGCATTGCTGGTGGCAGGAGCGGCGTCGCGGTAAAAGAGGCACGACGGTGATGGAGGAAAGGAAACCGGGTCGTTGGCGGCTTGCTTCTGCTTGCCTCGTTTTGACGGTGACACTGCAGCGAGAGGAAGGTGGCGGTCGTGTAACGACCCGGGTAAATTTTTTGCAATTTTACCGAGTTGTTTTAACTCTTACTGTGGTGAATAAATTTTCATCACGGTTAATCGAGCATTCTACCATTCCGAGAGTTTCACTGAGAATAGTCGATCTTTAGAATCTAAACCCGGAAGCCACCGATGCATCTGAAGGTATCCCGAGTTTATCGATCTTCGGAAATCGATACCAGGAGTTACTCGGAACTCCCGAGAATTCTACACGGCTTACCGAGCCTCGGTTTTCAAAACCGGGACTTGGACAACGCTCAGGAGAATTAATCGGATTTTCCGAGCCTAAGTTGCATTTTCGGACTCGGGACTAAAATCTGGACCGGCCAATCGTGGCTTGCCACGTGGCCGCTCTTATTTTTCTTTTCTTTCCTTCTTTTCTTCTTTCTTTTCTTCTTTTCTTTCTTTTTCCTCACCTCGACCGACACCACCCGTGACCAACCGGCCCCTCCACCACTTTCTTCTTTTCTCTTCTTTATCTTATCTCCTCCCACGACCCATTCTTCTCCATTCCTCTCCTCGCCACCGCCGGCCACACCACCACCCTCTTCCATGCAAGCGGCAACCACCCAACCAAGCCGACGTCGCGACCCAACACCACCTCGTCGCCGCCACCATCTTCTCCTTATCCTTCCTCTCGTCGTCGACCTCCCTGCTCTCCTCGTTGCTGCAGGTCACGCCGCCCGCCGCCAAGATGCCGTGATGCCCGACGTGCAGACCCAGCTCCACCCGCGAGCAGAGCAATCGACGCCGCCCCGAGTCCTGCAGTTGCCAGCCGACGCCTTCGTTCCCGCGTCGCCTCTGCTTTAGTCATCTCGTCGTCCTGCTGCCTTTCCTTCGCGCCGCCGTTGAGCTCATCCAAGGTGAGCAGTGGCAGTTGATGGCATCACGCGGGTCGACCCGTTTGTGATGGGTTTAGCCCGAATTCTCTAGGGTTGAATTGGGTTTGGGTTGAATTGATTTTGGGCTTGGGTATTTAGTATGGGCTGGTATGGGTTAATTTGGTTATTTGAATGGGCTGTGTTGCTAACGGGCTTAGACTAGTGGGCTTGGATTCTGCCATGGATACACTTGGGTTATATGGGGCTAAGCACTGGGCTGGGCTTGCACTATTTGGCCCAGTCCGGAAATTTAAAAAAGTAATAATAATAAATAAATAATAATAAATATCAAATAATAAATATATTCTGGGGGGAAATAAATAATATGGATTAGATATGGTTTCTGGAAATAAAATAATCAATAGTATATGGTTACATCTTGTGTAAATAAATGGAGTAATTACCCTAATATAACATTTTCAAGAGATTTAGAAAATTATAACATGATACTTTAAAGATATATATATATTGAAAATGCTTTACCAGGAAAATATATATATGGTATACCTAAGTAATATCTCTGGAAAAAGATTGTTATGTTGATAACATAATTATTTAGGGATGTATTATATCTTTAGAAATAAATATGCATACCTATATTTATTTTCAGAAAATATGTTTATATGATTATAATTTCTGAAAAAGAATACATATAGTATATGCTTACCTTAATATATATATCTGATAAATAATAATTTTCTGGATATATATATATATATATATTTATATTAATTTATGTTGCTAGGGAAATAAAGAATATGACATAATTTATTGTATGGAAGTATTTTCTGATATATAAAAAAATTGTTAAGCATTTATTATGGTGATTATAATTTGGAAAAAAAATATAATTAATTTATGGAAATATTTTCTTTAAAAAGAATTTTAATTAAAGTATGGTACCGAAGTTATATTCGAATATACGTATGGTATAATATTTTCGGTAAAAGATGATAATAAAAGATATGTAACCGGGGTGGGGTACTTCGCAGTTTTGGCATCATATCATACCGATTATGTGTATTTATGTGTATATATTGCTTTGTTGTATAAGTTCGGATATCGGGCAGTTTCCCGAGGAGCCGGCTTGTGACCGGTCATTGTCTCCAGAGTTGAGTAATCGGCCAAGGTGAGGATGGATTTCCTTCAATATGTGCCTGTATTACTCGGTTATTGTGTTTGATGTTATTGCACTGTTGGTTGTTGCATTTGTTGTAATTGTTGTCGGGATGTTTATCCCAGTATTTTGATTTGGTTTTTGGGATGTTTATCCCCGTGCGTCGGGTTTTGGATATTTATTTTCGTGTCTTTGGCCATAAGAATAACGGAATAAATAATAAATTGTGATAAGGATGTCGATCCTTGATTTTGGATAGGGATGTCTATCCCGGTATTTTGGTTAGGGATGTTGATCCCTGAGTTTGGTTTTGATTGATGATAATTGTCACGTGGTAAGTAGTGGTACGACTCGATGGTTTAAGACTGTTTTGTGGTGGCCATGACCTGGGTTACTTGTGATAAGCATGTCTATGCTTGGGATGTCTATCCCGTGATTATTTTTGGAATGTCTATCCCTGGGTTCGTATTTTAGGGATGTCGATCCCTGGGTTCTCTTGGATTTGGTCTGGCACCCGGAATATGTTGATAACCAGGTCTAACCCCTAGCTTATCCGTGACGGGGCCCGAAAAAGAAAAAATTGGGAATTAGAATTTTATTTGAGTCTTTTTGGTCTTGGACCGGTTTTGGGTCGAGTCTTTCGATTTGGTATGTATTTGGTGGTTTTTACCTGTTTTTGACCTTGAGTAATTATAGTGTTGCATATTGATTGTCTATCCTTCGTCGGTGAGCACTTCGGACTCACCCCTCACCTGCGGCTTTCATCCCGTAGGATGAGTTATTTGTGGTACAGGTTTGGTGCAATCCAGACAGGCTGCAGCGTTATCCCTTGGACAGAACTCGGATCCATAATTTGCATCATGTATCGCATACAGTGTCTTGTGAGTTATTAAGTCTTCCGCTGTGCATTATTTTTGCTATTGTTGGGCTATTGGGCCGGTTATGATGTTATTGTTGTTTTTATTTTGGGCTGTTGAGCCCGAGTTTCTGTTGTATGCACTGTATGCTGGGCTTGGTTTGGTTGGGTCGTCACAGTTCCGGCACGTGTTTACTGTGTACGGTAAATACGGGTCGGGGCGTTTCAGGTCGAGCTCTCCGGTGGTGGTGCTGCGCGGAAGGAAAAGGAAGAAGGTGGTGATGGGGGCTTCGGCCGGTGGTGGTGGCTGTCTCAGGTAGGTGGCTATTCAAAAACGGTGGGTGGTGTTTGTTTCTCTTTTTTTTTCTGGTTGGTTTAGTGTTTGATGTTTGTGTGGTTTCTGGTTTGTATTTGCAGGTAACAAAGGCTGGGTTTTGTGTGTTTGCTGACAGAGAAAGGAAAGGAGATGAAGATTGGCACTGAGTTTGTGTATGTGTGACTGCAGGGGGAGGAAAAGGGAATGCATAAGCAGAGTCACGGGCAAGGTTAATCGTGCAGGGTCATGGGCAGCACAGCAACAGTTGAGTCACAAGCTTCACAGAAAAGAGGCGGCTGCATAACCCAATTATGCAGTCGTGTACCGTCCGGACCAGAAAATAACTGATACACCTCCTTAGTTATATTTCTGGTGTGATTTTTCTGAGGATTCCGGGACCCGAAAAATACCAACCTTGGTCCGTAAAATCCACGGAAAAATCTCGAGCGCGGGAAAAACCTCGGTTTCGAAAAACAATGCCCAATTTACCTTGAATTAATTACCCAAGATTAAATTCAAAGGTAAATCACTGTATAACGACTTTTACAGACCAAATTTTTACGTGGGCTGTTAGAACTAGAGCTTATCGAGCCAAAAGTATACATAGTAAATAATCGGCAATCTAGCATACAAATGTCACCTAAGCACTGGGACCCACAACGCTGCAGAAACATTTGAATTATATCACCACAATAACATTAAATATGCAATGCATGTGAATGGATCTGAGTCTTGTCTGAGGGAACGCCGCTGGGATGCATTTCTAATCTATCCTACAAGAACTGTGTGAGGGGTGAGACCAACCATTGTCTCACCATAAACAAATAACTGGCAATATATAATGAACCATAAATACACCAAAGCCAACACAGGAAGAACAGAAATATAGCAAGCACAACATAGCACCGAATTCAGACAACCTACCTAACCTTACTATATGTGTGACCTCTCATTGTTAAACTAGTCATCGAAACTCACTTACAACTGACAACAAACTTTTCAATTTTATTATAGGCCCTGCCACATATCATATGTCGGTTGTGCCACGGTAGCTGATCTAGCTAGACCCAGGGTACTCCCTGAAAAAACAAACCGGGTGCCCAAGCGCAAAAATCATCAATCACAACATAACTGGGTACCTCTCGGCGGAAGTCGTTGCGTGCAAGACCCTTCCTATCATAATAACAAAAGGCCACCCACAATCACAAATCACAAAACAACTCCAGAGGGTACTTGTGCCTCTACACGACCCTCCAGGACTACCGTTTGGTTGCACCTTCACTTAATACTGTGACACTAAATGTTTAAGTGATGTTAACACATTTTATTATTATTTTCTATTTACAATCTATTGTAAACCTAGAATAAACATCCCCGAACTATATTTTAGAAGAGTTGAATCTTGGTTAGTCATTATCTATATTCAAACAAGACTAACAAATAGATTTTAATATGTCATTACGTTGTTGATAATAAGTATCTTTGTCATTATTTGTTCTTTGAATATTCTAATTTTTTACTTCATATTACTTTTTTTTCTTAATGTTCTTCTTCATAATTCTTTTTTTTTTTGAATCTTGAGAAGAATTTATATACAATTTATACAAAATTATTTTTTTAATAATGTAGACAAAAATAATGATAGAAATTGTTTAAACTTCTTTTTTATAGGGAGAGAGTTGTTAAAAGAGACTATATGTCATTCATTAGTGTACGATATATGACACACTCGTCATTTTGTTATCGTTAATCTAAAATATTGGCATTTCCATATTTCAATTTGCGGTTTTTTTGTGAGTTCGTACTTATAGTATGGATGAAACAAATCAATTCACTCTTATTTTCTTGTATGGTCCTTGATGTATAGTGCAATTATTTTATTTTTACAGTGCTTGCCGAGAAAATACAATAAAAGAAAGTAGAAACCCCATGCCATCTTTGATTTGTAATTTTATGCCAACAAGTAAATTCAAGCAAATAGTCCTTTATTTAGTAAACTCAACTCTACCCATCTCATGAATGAATGCCTAACATTCATTTTGTTTATATCATGAATGGCACACTAAATATTTAAATCCAATTTTGATCATTATTAGTTAATATTTATGCATTTTTTTTATTTCGATAAAGAAGTGGGATAAACAAGATCTATATATCAAACATAAGGCCAAAATTCATAAATCAAGATCTGAAGCAAAGATTTCAGTAGAAACTAACTCAATTTTATTTCATAATCAAATAAAGATCAATGTTCCAAATATGTAATGAGATTAACAATAACAATGACAATGATGTTTATTTCCATTTGCCTTGCAGAAGCCTCCCTTATAGCAACTAGCTTTGCAGAAGGCATAGCATTTTCCACTAGGTGCCTTATCGTCCTGGCCGGGTTGACAACTTCCTAGTTCGTAATGCTCTTGGCAACATCTCTCCTTTTGAGCAACCACTTCACCACATCCTTTAAAAAAAAATTATTAGAAAAGAGACCTAGGATAAACTTATAGAATATTTAGCATTATCCTATATGCATGAATTTAGGAGTTGAATATGTACCTATGATCCATACATCAATAAGAAGTGCATAGAACTAAGCATAAAGATTTCACAAATATATATATATATATATATATATATATATATATATATATAAGTAATATGCCATAATTTTCTACTTTAAATGCAAGTTTTGGATATAGGGATTAGAATAAGTAAAAAAGCTACTAACTAAAATGCAATATTTATTTAGAAAAATATATATATTCAAGGTTACCACCAAAACACATTATATAATAAAAAAATAAATGAATGAGTAAATGTGAGTGGATGTTAAATAATAATAATATTTTGTAGTGCATAAAAACTTAGGAACGCATGATAAAAAATTGATGCATTCCCACTAAATGAAAACCCTAATGTTGATTTTTCTAGTATGTATAATAAAATTGCAACAAAAAAACATGCAAAAAATAGGTTTGCAATAACCCTCTCTAAAATTTCTTGTCATTTACAACTGCATAAAACTTGAACTATTTGTCAGTTGTAAATTTCTTGTCATTTACAACTGCATAAAATTTCTTGTCTATGAGTAATTATACCATAATGTAGGCATCATGAATGTAAATATGTAATTTTTAAAACGAAAATAAATATGAATTTGACCAACATTTAATATTTCAATCAAAGATTTTTTCTAATCTGCATTTATTCCAAAGGATTTTTCTATACAAAGTCTATCCTAGTTTGTAAAAGATGACCTTTCATTCATATCATACCCATGCTCAAAATTTAAAAAATAAAATGGAGAAGAAAGGACTATAATTAGGTGATATCAATAAGGTATTGAAATATAGGTCTTAAAATTCTATTAAAACAATGTAATTATTAATAATTGATATCAAATATAATATGGAAAGACTATAAATATGAAACTTGTTTTAGAAAGAACAAAAATATGAATTTGACCGAGAGTTAATAGTTGGAATCAAAAATATTTTGAATGCTGCATTGCATTTATTTTGAGTGGTTTTTCGATCTTGTTCCATATGATACGTGTAAGAAAGGAAAGAACATTTTCTAACTTTTATAAACTGACTACATTCATGTGTTCGCAGAAATCATGGGTAAATCGCATATATAGGGTCTGTACTATTTCAAAAGTACCTTTTAGGGGTCTGTACTATTTTTTGTCCCTTTAACGGGTCCATACTCTTATTTTCATTCCCGGTTAGGGGTCCGGGGCAGCCCTATGGATGACGTGGACTGCCCGGACTCGAAGGTGATGAGCACGCACTCCTCTTTTGGTCAGATTGCAGTGCGTGAGACGCGTGCATTGTCTACTGTGTCAAGTGGGCCCATTTTTGTATTTCTTATTGTAAAAAATTATTTCTAATTTTTTAATGCAAATTTCATTTATTAAATTATTTTACAAAATGATAAAAAAAAAGAAAAATCACCACCACCACCACTACACGGACCACAACCCAACCCACAACCCTGCCCAACTCTTTCTCCCCTCCACACCCTACCAAAATCCAAAATCCATTAGTGCAGCAGCACCACCGCCGCCGGCAGCAGCACCAAAAACCACAACCCCCACTGTCGCCGCCTCCCCCTTGCAGTTCCTCTCCATCGCCGCCACTCTCTCCCTCCCACTCCTCTATCGTTGCCTCCTCCACCCTTGCCTCCACAATTGTACATGCCTCCCCCTCCACACAACAACGCCGTCTCTCCTCCATCATCCCGCTGCCACTCCTCCTCCCTCTCTTTTCTCTCCTCGTTGTCCTCACCACCGTCACCATCGTTGTTCCCCTCCCTTCAGACGTGGCGGATACTGTTTTTGGTAGGGGATCGGGCCAAGGAGGTGCTGGGGGACGGGTGCAGCTGCTCCGGCGTCGGTGGCGCTGGATGTTGTCGAGGAAGACGCATGAAGATCTGTTGTTGAGGATAGACCCGTAAAATTTGGGGACAGGTGCAGCTGCTCCAACAATCACCACCACCACCAAGAAGCTGCTCCTGTTGGTGTCTTTCAGGCTGTCGATTCTGGCGATGCCGATGTTGCCCTCAAGTCAAAGGCCCCGACGCCATCACCAACTTCCCTACTAATAACCCCGTCTCCACGACTGAGAACAACGTTGAAGAACAAGTCGACGAGGAGGAGTTGACGCCGTCGTCGACGATGACAATTGACAATTCGTCTGACCCGCCGCTGACTCCCGGTGCTGCCGATCTCAGTAGCACTCTCACCTCCTCCCTGACGTCGGTCCTCCGCTACGACGACAACGACGACCTGACAGCGGCGCTGGGTTGCGGGTACGGCTCGTGAAATCCAATTTGGGAGTTAGGGTTATTCAATTTCAATTTGGGAAAGTGGGGTTTTACTCGTCTAGAGAGAGTGTGAGGGTTTGATTTGGGTTTTTCCAACTGTAAGGGGATTTCTTTTTGGGTGGGTGCTGCTGTTCTTTTTGATCGAGGGAGGGAAGGGTTATTTTGTTTTTTGTTATTAATTTTAAGTTTAAAAAGAAAAAATGGTTTAATAAATTGGAATTACTTTTCCGAAAAAAACCTGACGGTGGGTCCCATCATTCCATGCTGGACGAAACGTGGACGTCATGCGCTACACGCGCTTATTTCTGACCGAAAAGGGGGCGCGTGCATCTCACGTTCGAGCCGGGCAGTCTACGTCACCCGTCTGGCTGCCCCAGACCCCTGAACAGGATCATAAACAATAGTTTGGACCCTTAAAAGAGACAAATAAAAGTACACACCCCTAAACGATACTTTTCAAATAGTAGAGCCCCCTATATGCAATTTACTCTAGAAATCATCAAAACAAAAGCCCGTTGATGTAAGAATAGGATAAGAGTCTAGCTCGTTTTGTAGCCCGTTATGTATATACAAAGCCCATCGATGTTTGTAGGCCCCTTTAAGCGGCTCAATTCCCATTAATATTTAAATAGCTCTTGATTTAAGAAAGAACAAGACGATCAGATACTTGATAAAGTTCAGTACAGACTCGGTGGGTCATGGTGTTTGCGGTGACATGCTGGAAGGTGTGGGATTGGAGAAACCAATTGGTTTTTGAGGTCAATGCAGACCGGGCGATTTACCCTGCTAAAACTATAAAATCTCTTGTTGTTTGTAAAGAGGCCAAAAGATATGTGTACTAGCCCCAATTTTTGCCGGGGCCTTTTGTATTTTGTTGCCCTTCAGTTGAATGTAATGACCTAATGGAGGAGAGGGGATTATGGGTTCTATAACCTTTCTTCTGTACATGTTCTAACGTATTAATACTAATACGATCCGGGTTCAACCCAAAAAAGCCAAGACATTGTCATTGATAATATACTGGTTCATTAAAAGAATTGGAGGAGTTTCAGAAGGGACTAGGCTGTCGAGACAGAATTTCTTCTCAGTTCTTGTTTCTATCAGAATTGGAGTGGTTGTAAATTGTAGGAAGAGTAGATTATAGTTGTTTTGAAGTAAAAATTCTCAATCTTGACATTACAAAGAACTGTACATTATTATTATAGTAAAGGAGATCTTGTTGCACTTGTAGTAACCATTAAAGTATTAGTATTGCAGAATGCAATGTACCTCCAACCATTCTATATATTGCAAATGAGTTGAAGTCCATTGTGAACCTTCGTTTTCTTATGTATACTTTGAGAATCTTTAATTCTGGCAGGAAACTTTAGCATTTTAAGGTTATATAATACATCTCCCCTTTCAATCTAATAGTACATTTTCTTGCCTTAGCTTGTGATTCATCCATAGCCAATTCATCTACATACCTTTCTGTCCATGCTAGCATCTAACTGTCAGTTCTGCGAAGTTATCAAACTCTTATCTTGTTTTGCAAATGAAAGGGAAAATAGAGGTTGAAGAATATAAAAAAAATAGCAACATTAACAAATTGGTCTTCTTTGCTCTGGAAGTAAGGTGGCCTGACTACTGTGCCATCTATGATGGCAATATATTCTCTCAATTTAAGTTCATCGTTTCTACAGGGACAATCCCGAGTTTTTTTTGCTCAATTGCTAATTTCCTCTTGCCTAATATTGGACTGGCTTCTAGGATGAGATTGTTTTGCTCCAACATCCTAAGTTTTTATCTGTATAAATCTTGCACCAACTTTATGAGCTCAGGCCTTCTATTGTAGGAATTCTTAGCTCTCTTGTATAAGATTTAGTATCAGCTTATTCCTTCGTCCAAATCTGCAAATTGATTATAACACAAGATAAGTCATTCATAGAACATAAAATTGGCAATCAAGTAATATTGACAGCTTAGTGGAACAAATGAAATTTATAATGGTGGATGCCAACAGAAAGTGAAGAGAAACGTAAAAACTACATAACTAAAAAGTTAGATTTACCATATCAATTTACTATTTCAACGTTGCTATGGACACTGTTCCCTCTAAACTGAGCTTGATAATGTTTTCTTATATTCTTCAACTGATATTTCCGTTTTCATTTATGAAACAAGATAAGACTTTGACAACTTCACAGATCTGGAGTTAGAAGCAAGCATGGACAGGAAGACATGCTGGGATACGGATGAATCACAAACTCAACAATACAAGAACCATTAGATTGAAAGAGCAGTAGAGAGATATGTTATACCTTAAAATGGTTAAGCTGCCTGCCGGAATTAAATAGTCTCAAAGTACGGGTCTCAGCAGAGATCCAGAGAACCAAGGTCTGCAATGGACTTCCAACTCATTTGCTAGTATACAAAAGTTGGACGCTGCATTTTGCGTACCAGTTCAACGGCTGCTACAAGTGCAACAAAAGATCTCTTCTGCTGATACTACAAATGTAGAAGCCAACTTTCTAGCTCAAGCATGGAATGGCGGTGAACTTCCTAAACACGTAAAACTTGTCATAAAAATATGAAATATAATGCGAAGCAAAAATGAACTTCAAAGCAGAGAAAAAGAACCTCCAAAGCTAAAAGCATCTGCCCCTTGTCGATGAAATTAATTGTCCTTTAAAATTTGAATGGCCACACGGTACAAAGGTTCATTTTAATGTTGAACCCCATCATCTAATTAATGATTGTAGAGCTGTGGCATGCTTCTGAACATCTATCCTAAGCCAGCGCTACCACAGGTTCACACTCGATGCACCAGTTAATACTAGAAGAGATATTCTATACTGACTCCATGACACCAATAAATTCCAAGACCTACGTACTTAACAACGAATAGACAAACAGAAGAATCAGTCGAGAGTGTTAATTTTATGAGGAATATCTATGATATATGGAACAAAATCTCCTTGTATAACCAACGTGTAGGACAAGTCTAGTATGCACTCTATTTAACTATGCCAACTCAAAAACAAAAATATAGTGAGCTTTATACAGCCTATATTTGTTCTATAGGTTTGAGCATCTGGTCAATTTTGAAGAAGTATCAAACAAAGACAATCATATCGCCACAGCTTACATGATTCAAGACTGAAATTGGTCGGAGGAAACAGCAATAAGAAAATCACAGACGTAGAAATAAAGTGACAGAGCCACATTACTGATCTCAGCATCGGTGAAGTTTAATAGGCCTGCAAAGGTTGACATCATCTAATAACCAAGATTTCCAGGAATTTACTAATGACTCTAGAAAGCAGAAAATGTCTGATAAAAGGAGAAGACTCTGCGCATATTGATTAACTTGACTCAGGTTGAATGACTGTACAATTGATTCCGTGAATGAAGGCCTGCAAGGAACTTCAGCTCATTTGCATTATAGAATGGTTGAACATTGCATTTCGCAATACTAGTTCTTCAATTGCTGCTCCAAGTGCCAGAAAATGTCCTCTAGTGACACCACAATTGCAGAAGCTAGTTTTCTAGCTCAAGCATGGATTGGTGAGTTTCCTGAACACGAAAAACATGTCATAGAATAGGCAATATAATACCAAGTCAAAAAGAACGTTAGAGTAGTGAAAAGAAACCTCCAAGGCTAAAGCATCTGCTCCTTGTCGATGAAATTGTCCTTTAAAATTTAAATGACCACACTGTCCAAAAGCTTCAATTTCACATTGAATCCCACCATCCTGAATCGAAATTTCCTTTTAACATGCTTAATGATTGAAGAGCAGTGGTAAGTTTCTGAACATCAATCATCATTACTGAAGTTTAAAAGGCCTGCAAAAGTTGACATCATCTAGTAACCAAGATCCTCATGAATTTAATAATGACTCCAGATAGCAGCGAATGCCAGATACAAGGCCAAGACTCCGCATATTGATTAACTTGGCTTGAATTAAATGGCTGTACAGTTGACTAGCCTTGAATTCAAGGAAGGATGGAGGAAAAAGCAGTTTCAGAGAAGGTTTGGTTAGAACATTTTTAAACTTGGAATAACCAGTTTCTCAGATCAGAGCTCAAAACCCTGATTAGAAACATAGAAACCTATGGTCCATGATCATATTTAAAACAGTAGCATCTTACCATAACGAGGAGGTACAGATTCCGGTTAGTTTGGCTATGGCACTAGCAACAGAGAGTTGTGGCCGATGACTGAAATGCCGAGCATAACGCTTAGCACTAGGGAATAGGGATAGTTCCACGCTCCCACTCCGCCTGTTCCCACAACTGTCTTGGACCTGAAAACACTGATGAAGAGAAAGAAGACATATTTAGTAGATTGTCTCATGAGGTTTCCATATCTGACAGAGTCTCAGAAATTTAGAGGAGCCATTTTCTTGTTTCATTACTTGTTCTAATAAAACGGTGTTTTTCTTATTTGGAAACATGTATATGTTAGCCCGTTAACAATATAATTGACTTCTTTTTTTGGGAGAAACTTACCCTGTCTGTTTGTTTTCTAAACATCCAACTTAAGATACATCTTTCAATATGGGATGAAATGACAGAATGAGAAGGCTATTCTTAGCATAGTTATCAGAACCTGTCCGGAAACAAACTTAGAAAAGGATGCGAATCATGGTTCACTGATCGGTCTGGTTTTGATAACTGTAGTAATTCTTAGCAATGGGATGACCCCACTCCACTTGTTCCCGCAAATCCCTTGGATAAACTTTCAGTTTTTTAAAAGACGGGAGAGGAAGGAATATGGGTATTCTCTTTAGCTTGCGACATTGGCCAATCCTAACATTCTCCAGAGAATCACAAATCAGTAACCCCCAATAAATACTCTCCAGTTGTGGCAGATTCCATAGGGTTAATTTCTTTAACTTGGGCAGCTTGAATTCAGAACTGCTTGGAATGGACAAGCAATTTCTTCTATTGCTTTCTTCTTCACCCATATTATTATTCTCTTCTCTCTCTTCACTTGCTATTATCTCTTTCATTGCTGAACAATCTCTTACTGTAATTTTTTCCAGATTTTGGAGGTTGGGCAACAAACTCAGAGAGACTAGCTTCGTTGTTGGATAGCCACAGATATTTAGTTTCTTGAGATAGGCAAACATTGGTGGAACACCATTTTCCCACCGAATGGCGCCTGTCCCCGATAATCTCAAACAATGAAGCTTTTTAGCAATTGGTATCTTGTGTAGCTTAGGACAGCCAGTCACTTCAATATTTTCTAGAGAATCACAGATCAGTACCAGGTTACAAATGCATTTCAGCTGTGGCAACTCCTCCAGCTTTAATAGCCTTAACTTGGGAAGCTCGAACTCTGAATGGACAAAATTGGAAGATATTGGACAGTCATTGTGGGCGTTGATGTTGCTTTCTATTATCTCTTCCATTCTTGAACAGTACGAGACTTGAATATCTTCCAGATTTTGGAGGTTTGGCATTAAGGCCACTGGGAACAGCTCTCTCACATTGTCACATCTTGTTATCTGAAGCTTCTTAAGATGAGCAAAGGTGCAACTAGATGGCAAGTGCACCGGAATACTATTTCCAGCACCCACAAGCATTTCTAAATCCTTCAGACCATGGAGGCGTATGTACTCGAGCTTGTCAAATATGCCTACTGATGATAGCCCAGAGCATGACACCAAGCACTCCATACCGCTGCAGCTTTCCATATGAATGACCTTCAATTCATTTGCTTCATGTAAAGCAAAAATGTCCGCCAAGCTCCCTGCCCCATTGCATTCATCCAAATACAGCTCCACAATGCCTTTTGGAAGTGCATACGCCTGATCCTTTCCGCTGATATCGCAATTAAACAAGGCAACGGAGTTTTCCTGATCCCGAGGAAGATAATGTGTAATTGGACCCACCGCGATAGAAAATCTGCATAGTAAAGGGGGAAAGTTGTAGAATTCACCGAGATTATAGAGTCGGCATTCCAGTTCTTCCAATCTACTCAAGCATTTCAACTCCTCTGCTTTAAGTGGCAATTTATGGCCGACCCTAAGCAATTGTAAATGTTCCAGTTTTGGTAATATGCCGACAGGAAATTCCTGTAGTTTTTTACAGTCCCTGAGATCCAAATAAGTGAGTTTATGCAGCATCTCTATACCTTTGGGTAAGTTTCCAATTCCACACCCATGGAGATCAAGCGTCTCCAGTGATTTAAGCTTGGAAAGTGAAGGTATATCCCTTAACCATCGACAACGATTCAACAATAATGCAGTGAGTGTCACGAGATTAGAGATGGAACTCGGCAATTTCTCAATTCTTGTCCAAGAAAGATCAAGAACCTTTAGGCTTGAAAAGTGCTCAAAAAATGAAGCTGCAATGCTATCCAAACGGTGATTGAAGCATAGTAAAAGGGTTGACAGATTTGGGCAATTTGGTGAATGGTTAGAGGGAATTTTCTTGAACTTGTTGCTCATCAACGAAACTATCTGCAGAGATTTGCTCCAAGATTCCACCACTGGTAATTCTATCAATCCCCTCCCAGACTCGACCATGACTAAACCTTCTCCGAGTTTTTGAAGAGCCATATCCCTAATCAAGTCATGCATCTTCAAATGTCTATCTGTGACACCATCCAGTAAGCAAGCATTTTCAAGTTTCGTAAGCATGGTGCGGGCCTTGTTGATTTCCATGTATCTCCTGTAATCTCTTTTTACTATCCCGTTGGCAATCAAGTGTTTTATCAAGTACTCTCTCTTGAACACAGAGTCCTCTCCATATAAAGCACAGAATAAGAAACATTCCTTCAGAGATTCATCATTCAAACGTTCATAACTAATCCTCAATATTTCAAACACCTTATGTTTAGGGTCACCATTCCCAACTCTAGATTGTTCTAGGTCACGTAATGCATCCTTCCATTCAAATATGTCACTTGCCCCTCTCATGCATCGTGCCATCGTCTTAACACCAAGTGGCAAACCGGCACATTGCCTCGCAATAGCTTTTGCTTCTGCTTCCACTCCCTTGTTATACTTTCCAAGTTCTTTCTTGAATAACTCCCAACCTTCCTCCTCAGAAAGAGGATTTACTTTGATTATGTGCTCTTGGCATTTCATCCGTCTACAAACACCAAGTTCTCGAGTTGTAATAAGCAGCTTGCATCCATTCTCCCCCACAGGAATTCCGACCTCCTCCGGTTCAAAATCATGCCACAGATCATCTAGAATAAAGAAACATTTCCATTTTTCAATCAATTCTACCTTCAAAATTGCCGCTCTTTTTATCTCATCATCTTTGTATACTATATTGAAATGAATAGCTTCAGCAATTTTGTCTTGCAATCTGTGTACACTGAAATCTTGTGTTACTGTGATCCAATAAACTGGAGCAGGTGAACTTGCTAGAAGCTCATTGTGTATGTGTTTCATCAATGTGGTTTTCCCGACTCCCCCCATGCCATGAACTCCAATGATGGAGACTTGATCGTTCATTAGCCAAGACCAAATCTCTTTCTTATTTCTTTCAAATCCTTCACCAACTGGCTCTGGTACAGTCACTAAAGCGTATTTTGTAGTTGTATCTGAACTAGAGACGTCTCTGTTGTTATCGCATGCAGGTTGTTGATCCACTTGATTCTCCTGGGTGGTTTGAGTTGGAGCACTTGTTGGATCAGCAATTCTGAGCTCTTCATTGCTGGAACTTTGCATTACTTGAGCATGGGGAACTTGATCTTCAAGAGTTAGAGATTGCAACAAGGGCTCATCATTGAAATATAGTTCCCAGTCTTCTGCTTGTCCAGTGTCCTCAGCCTCTGCTGGAAATGAAATTCTGGCCTCGTTGTTGCTTGACCTTGGCATTGTCATGACAAGCTGCATTTGGCCTGCCGTGTTCTCCCCAGAAGTGCTCAAAGCATCATTCTCCGCAGGAATTGAAGGTATCTCAGGGACATCATACATATCTGTAGTCATTCGATTTAGTATTTCCAATTGTTCATGCATTGGCGTGTTCGCCTCCATTTCCTGTGACACACTGGCTTGTCCTTGATCATAGGTTAGAACTGGCAGCATTAGTCTCTGTCTTTTACTGAGAATTGCTTCATAGGCTTTTAATTGTACCTCAGCAGGAGCATTGCTGCAAACTTCGACTCCTTGACCACTTACACCAGATAAATGTGATTTTATCCTTGAAACTGAGACTTTCAATGAAAATCTTTGCTTGCAATACTTGCACTTCCAACGATCATCCACTTCTTCAACGTGATCCCAGAATGGATCTCTATCCCTCGGCATTTTTGTTGTCCTGTTGTTTGGCCCCTGTTCTATAAACTGGACAGTATGAGAATGCTGAAGATAAAAAGAATAGAAGCCAAAATGGACATTATGAGAAATGCTTTATCAGAAAATATTTGAACTTGATTATTAACAGATATTAAGAGAGTTAACCTAGAGGCTTTTAATGGGAAAAAAGTTTCCGCAATTATCATCGATAAAGTAGAACAGAACCCCGTTCCCTTATGATCACACTAGATGCAAAGAGACAAATTCAAAGAGAAAATAGAGCAGAAAGAAAAATTATCTTGCCTGTTAAACTGATGTTCAAAGTCTCTGAACAGAAGAATAAACTATGGCTTCAAAACCTAAATTCCAGCTGCATTGGAGGGAGGAATGAATCGAATTAAAGAAAAGTAAAAAGGGTTTAGTTAATGTTCAAGGAACTAAGTGGAAATTTATTACACATTTCTTTGAGCATCATTCATCATGCAAAGCTGCAGATTAGAAAATGAGAAAGCGAGATAAATAAAGAGCCATACATTCAACCAGATCCTGTCAATCTTACGTTTTATCATTGTCAAAACAGAAGTTACAAGACAAAATAAAGAAAGTCTATCTCGGAGAAAAGATAGCAGTAGTATGTATGAATATACATGCTATCTGTATGCGCTAAATGTTGAGATTATATCAGAGAGAAAGCAAGAATAACGAAAGAAACATGGTGGACATCGATATTATATCAGAGAGAAATAAGAATAACGAAAAAAACATGATGGACATCATGTGAATAATGAAGCTAAAACAGTATAGAAGGTAATATTGTGGAGAGCATGTGGATTCTACAGACCGACTTTCTGGCCAGAATTCTAGCTGGTGTAATATGACATGAAGCGGATATAAAGACGGGTACAAAATCTCAAAAAAGAAAAAAAAAAGTACAAAATCAATAAGCCTGAATATATACTGTACCTGGATGGGCTTTGATGTTCTTCCAATGATCAGATTAACTTAAAGTCAACGCCAAGCATGATGAGGAACAACTAATAATACAGAGAATCAATAACTTAGAAAGTCAATAAGGGAAATGAAATGAAAGGGTTCTATTTCCCAGCAAGAAAGTGCTACATTAATTCAACATACCACAAAAGCAGCATCTTCCTTTTCATGTTTCTTCCAAGAAACTGCTTGTCGATTATTTCATCCAACTGTACTCTTTGAATCAAGACGGGAATATGAATAACAAAAGAGAATTGTGATGGAGATTAAAAAAAAGTTTGCAACTTAAGGTTTCTAAAGTAGGTGGAACAAGTCAGATGGAGGAATGAATTGACTTTGCAAAGCGGTATTATTCTGTTTCCTCCATTAGGGATGGGGAGCATTCCCTGTCCCGTTCAATAGAGCCAAAAATTTGTAATTATATTTTTAATTCATCAATCATGATCATCTGACCGAATTGTTATTAACTACTGCTGCACTGGCTTATTGATTCCAAGCGGCAGCAGTTGAAAGGAGTTGGTCAATGTCTGAAAATGAATTTGTTTAGAAAGTCAAACAGTGGTAGGGTCTAGGAGAAACATTAATACATGTACTGCCAATGTTTTGGACAGAAGGGAATAAAACTATTATTAGAAATTGAGGAAGGATATTGGTTGGTGATCTAAAGATCATAGACCAAGTTTCAGGTCAGAGTTCAGCTACCTCTTCCCACTAACTTGTGTAATTTACACCGATAAGGCGATACTGAACGCCCCAGGGTTCTTCCCATCCAATGGTCAGATAAATTTACAGTCAACTTCAATCATGATCAAGAAATACAGAGAGCACTAGGGTATGAAATATTAGAATGGACAAGCAAAAATGCCCGCACCGGGTTAAATAACTAAGATCTAGTATATCTGTCATAGAAATCATCATAAATATAAAAAAGATACAATTATAATATTATAATTTATAATCTCATTGATTTATATAGATATAATCTATACATTTTCATAATCTACTCAGTAGCCAACTAATTCAAGAATCAAGTCTCCCTAAGCACAATATACATAATTATGAGAAGTCCCTGAACTCAGAAGCAATCAAGTGAAAAATAGCATTTGATTGTCTCCCTCGAAGGCAATGTTCTTCAAAATTAGATGGCAATTGTTATACCTTCTTGTGCCTCACCTCATAGTTGGCATCAAGTTTTTTAACTGGTGAATATATAAGAGTAGCATAACTTCCTTCCGTTCCTCCATGACGGCCCAATCGGCAAGCAGCCTATGCCAGATTCATTGGTCATGAATTCGAATTGCATCAAGGACATATCAGTTGAAGATAATAGAATCGTACTTTTAAAGTATTTCTTGGTTTCTTTTATGATAGAATTATGCATATGCGCCGTACATATGGAAAAAGAAAATTTCCTCAACATATTAGTATACGATGTAGAAAGTAAGACACTGCTATTATGAGCACTAGCATAATGCCAGCGCCTTGCCGCGGGTTACAACATGTAATCTATACATATATATAAAACCCAATAACTAGGGTTTCTGACATTTGTCGCGATTCCCATCCAATAGCACCAAATTTTTGTGCCACCACATGTAACCAAAGGATTTTTTTTGGAATTTAAAGTTTAGGATTTTTTTATTTTTCTTCCTCTCATTTCTTTCACCGCTTCTTATCCGCCCCCTTCACTCTCTGCCGACACAAATAAGAGAGACAAACAAGGGAGAAGAAAAAGGCTTCAAAGAAAAATGTTTGCTCAACTTCTACTCCTCCCTATCATCCTCTCTATTCTTCTCGGTAAATAAAAAAAACGGATTATTACTATCTATATGAGTAAAATATTGAAGGTTACCCGACTCTTTGCTGCCGAGAGAAGGCGAAGTAGTGAAAGCAAATCTGACGAGGTCCGCCACACTGATGTACGCAAATGGATTGAAGGGGAGAGAAGCGAGGAGATCCGGCCTCCTTGGGTAACAGAGGTGCTGGATTCAACCCGATGGGTGCATCAAATCGTTTAATTCAAACAGCTGAGTTCGTGAGCTCAACGATCGTAGCCGTCACCCACGATTGTCGGTGATACCACCACGCCAGAGAGATGCAAAAAAATGGACCCATGTTTGGTATTTTTTATTAGTTTTAAATTATAAGGTGAAATCTTCAATTCATCTGGGTACATGACAGTTAGTAAAATCTACTCTGTTAGGTATGGAGCTGCTTAGCGTGAAGAGTTATGGAACTTTTTTTCATGTTTTATTTTTCAGTTCTTGGTAATAACTTTGTTATGTTTTATTTCTATGTTGTCATGCAATTCAAGGAGCAGTATGTATTCAATAGACAAGCACTCCAGATCTGCATCTATGCTTCATGAAAAGAGAGCCCTGAGAGTTCTGCATCTATGCTTTACGAAATTAGAGCCCTGAGAGTCCTAATCGATTGGCTACTTCTCTTGCTGCTTTCCTCCAAAGAAGAAACTCCTAAATATATGGCTGAGGTATTTGAGATGGATGAGTGTTGTGAAAACTTTTGGTTTGAAAATAGAAGATTAGATTTCTAATTGATCACTAAGTTATTCGATGCCTAGAAGCACCAAAGGTGAACACAGCCACACAATTGCTCCGTTTGAAACGACGCAAAGTTTGTTTTGTGGAAAGAGGAACGACATGAATAAGTTTGTCGGAGGCAGTTTCAATTCATTAGTTTAATGCATCACCTGCTCCCTTATACAATTAATACAAATGGTACTATAGTCCCCATGTTTCAAAATGCAGAATTATTCTTATAATTATTATATGCTGATAATCTACATGAGCTGATGTAACAGTCCGGGTAAAATTTTTGATTTTTACCGGGACTGTAAATGTCTTTTCACCGTGATTTACTGTTGAATTAATCTTGGGTAATTAATTCAAGGTAAATCGGACGTCATTTTTCGAAACCGAGAGTTTTCCCGTGCTCGTGATTTTTCCGTGGATTTTTCGGACCTAAGTTGGTATTTTTCGGGTTTCGGAATTTCTCGGAAAATCACACCGGAAAATAACTAAGGGGGTATTAGTTATTTTCTGGTTCGGATCGGACTCACTCTGTAATGCAGACAAGCTGCATTATTGTTAATTCACATGATGCACAGTAATTTTCCGTTTATAAAAGGAAACCAGAAGAAGGAAGCAGGAGAAGAGGAAGAGAAGAAAACAAGAAAGAAAGAGAGAAAAAGAGAGAAAAAGAAAAAGAGAGAAAAAAAAGTAAGGAAAAAAAAGAAAAGAAGAAAAAAAAGAAAAGAAAAGGAAAATAAAAAAACAGAAAAACAGAAAAAAATACAAAGAAAAAAAAAAAGAAGAGAGGAAGAAAATAAGAAAAAAGAGGAAAAAAAAAAAAAAGAAGAAGCAGAAAATCGGAAAATAGAAGAAAATAGAAAGAAAAAGAAGAGAAAATAGAAAAAAGGAAGAAAAAGAAAATCGGGAACGTGAACAGTAGCCACCTTCCTTCCTCGGGTTACTGTGCACGCCGGGGCGTTCTACGCCGAGTCTCGTCGCACCGACGCCACCAGCAGGACGCCCTCGCCGTCGCCTTCTCAACACTGCCTCCCCCGACTGATTCCGCCGCCGGACGCGCGCGCAGGAAGCGCTGACCCGCGAGCAGACCGCAGATCTGCTTCTCCTCCGCTCAGCTCAGCCGCCGTGACGCCTCGTGCCGCCTTTCCGACGCCTATGGAGTCGCCGCCTCACGCCGCGCCTCGCGACACCTTCCCCGCGCTGCGTCGGGCCGCCGACCGCCGCTGCTAGGTGAGAATCCGTTTTCTCTGGGCGGGTCGCGGCTGGGTCGCGCCCCATGGATGCTGGGTTGCCGGTTGGATTTGCTTTATTTATTTTTTTAATATATATATATATAATCTGTTTATATAATTATTCTGGTATTTAATTTTGAGGGAAAAAATATATTTATTTTGAGAAAATTATGGACAATTTAATTCTGGTATTTTGAAAAAAATATAAATATATATACTTTGATAAATAATTAAATGATGTTTGGAAAACTAATATTATTTAGGAAAATATATAATTACCATGGAAATAATTTCCGGAAATTTAGTATATGTATTATTTTCTCTGGAAAATTATGGTTGTGGGAATTATATATATATGTACTTTGGAAATTAAAGTTAATTATATTTTGAGTTGGAAAATACTATTGTATGTATTTAGAAAAAGGATAAATACTATATAAATATTTTCTAAAAATTATAATTAGGTTATTATTTGAAACGCCCCGACCCGAATTTACCGTACACAGTAAATACAGGCCGAAACTGTGACGACCCGACCAATCAAGGCCCAGCATACAGTGTATAAAAGAATATCTCGGCCCAACGGCCCAAAATATTAAAACATCGGAAGTAACAAATCCGGCCCAATGGCCCAATAATAATGAAAACATTGCACAGCGGAAGACTTAACAAAACTCACTAACACTGTATGCGACACATGCAATCTATGGATCCAAGCCCGTCCAAGGGAAACGCTGCAGCCTGTCTGGAATGCACTAAGCCTGTACATGAAACAACTCATCCTACGGGATGAAACCCCGCAGGCGAGGGGTGAGTCCGAAACGCTCACCGACGAAAGATAAACAGTGATATATTCAACCATAATACTTTCGAAGTAATGCAACCATCACAACAATAAACAAACCCTCACATCACAAGGAAACTATCACAAACAGCATAACAGTGGAATACAACTCAAACAACACAACAGAGGAATCTACTAAATCATATCAAGCACATCATAATCAATACTGAACCAAGACCCAAAGATTACTTATTAGTTTTTATTACCAATTTTATCTTCCGGGCCCCGTCACTGGACAAGCTAGGGTCGTACCTGGTTATTAACTAATTCTGGATGCCAGGCCCCACCACAATCCGGGATCAACATCCCCATATCTCAAATCCGGGATCAACATCCCAATATCTCAAATCCGGGATCAACATCCCAATATCACAAATCCGGTGTCAACACCCCAACCAACAAACCCTCTGGCAAGGCACCACAGAACTAGCCTCTAACCATCTAGTCGTACCACTACTTCCCAAGTGACAATTACATCATCTCATAATCAAATCCATTTCCATTTCCAATACTCACTATTCTTTCCTTATTTATCCACATCGACCAGTTCATCATTATTCTCAACACAGTATCACAATTCCAATACCACAGTCTAACATCATCATCAATATTCCTCAGGTTAATCCACAATCACATTCAATCAACAACCTCATGTCACCAATTATTCACAAATAGCAGTTCAACAATATTTCCAATACAACATACACAGGTCTAACACGATTCAACAACAACAACAACATCAACAATTCCATAGCAATCAAGTATCGGTCAACAGTCAATCCAGCAAATCAAGCAAACAACAAAATGCACACACAGCATTACGGGCACATATCAAGGTTTATCCATCCTCACCTGGTATGTCTCTGAAACTGCAATCCGGTCAAATCCCGATACCCTATACGTACATATAGGAACACAATAATTACTTATAATGCACCAACAAGATGTTTATGCATGATACCAGTTTAGAAATCGTTATACGGCTTGCCTTATATCCAATTTCTTTATTATGAAATTAACCTCTTTATTCATTTTACCATTTATACTTATTTTCAAATTAAGTCCGATACCGAGTTTCCTATCGATATTCTAATTATTCTTAATTTTAAATTAAAACCAAAACCGAACGTTCAAGCCGATATCTCGGCCCATTGGTCACTTAAGATAAGAGAAATCATAAGCATATTAAAATACGTTTATATACACGTATATTTACACATAAATCGATACTAGATTAAACGTATATCTTGTGTAACCATATTTATACTTATATAGTAGATAATCCCCGTTTTACCATATATATATTTATGTATTAATTAAAGTTGTAACTTCATTATTTAGCTAAACATAAATTTAGTAGGATATATATATATATAGTCATTTATACGTATGTGTTTATAATTCATCAATAATCATATTTATATTTTAGGCTTACATTTGACAACTAAATTAAGTGAATAAGTATAATTGGGCCTTTAATTATCAACTGTCTAAGTGTACATTAAATAAACCGGATTACTATAGGTCTTTCTAATAGTCCAATAAGAATAAAATTATAAATCGAATTACAAAGCATAAATGGAATTAAAGGTTATTATTTGATTAATTAAATTAAATCTTTATTTTAATTAAAACAATTAAGGGTCCGGGTTCATTATCGTTCTTAGTCCGTTAGAATGTATCCGTCCCGAGAACATGGGCCTCCGCACATCGGCCCGTTTCCGAGCCCATTTGTGCACCGAGCCCAAACCCGAGCCCATGGTAAAGGTGAGTCCGAGGAATTACCCAAGATCCGTTTCCGGGCTCGCCGGAAAATTCCCGGAACACCGGAAACTCGCCGGAAAACTTCTGAGGCTGCCGGAATCCGGCTGCTACTGTTCACGCAGCAGAACACCCCCTAAACGCCCACTGTTCACTGCTCGTAGCCCAACAAAAACACCAAAGCCACACCACCAGGTTAACAACCGGTCATCAATTTGCACCCCATCCTCACGGCCACACACAGGTGACCGGTATTCCACCACACTTTAGCATCCACAAGCCGACCATCACCTTCCACAGCCAACAGCAGTTCAGCCCAACTCCACCACCAACCGAGACAACCCAAACCACACAACAATAACAACAACCACGACATCATCCACCATCCACGGCCAATCATCACAGACCCACAACCAATCAAACACCTCAACGTCAATTCGAATTGAAAGTCCAAAGCCAAGGAGAAAGAAAGATTTGGGAGGGGACAGCTTACCCAATTCGGCGTCGTCGTCCATGGTTCGAGGAAGACATGGCTCACGGCGGAGCAGAGGAGGAGTTGCTGTGGTGCTGCGGTGCTCGACCCGGTCGGGTCCACTGCACGCGAGAGGAGGGAAGAGGCAGGGGAGAAGCCGGCGGTTGCAGCGACGGCTGGCTTGGTGGTGGCAGTTCGTCGTGGCGACGAAGGGAGGGAAGGACAGGGAGGAGAAAAAGAGGGGGAGGTGTGGTTGGTGGTGTACGCGGTGGGGGTTGGGTTCGGTGGTGAGAGGGAGAGGTGAGGGAGAGGAAGGGAGGAAGGAGATGGGTGTGAGGAGGAGAGGACGAGTCTCGGCCGTGACTCGGGTGTCGATGGTGACGATCCTTGGCGGCGGCGGTCACGGCTTGGGAACCTGTTGGCAGTGACGGGGAAGGGAAGAGGAGAAAGAGAGAGGAGTGGATGGGGAGGTAGATGATGGCAGAGGAGGGCGTGAGGGCTCGGTAAGGAGAAGAGGAAAAATAAAGAAAAGGAAGGGAAAGAAAACAAGAGAAAGCAGAAAAGAAAAAGTCAGGGGAGAAAGAAGAAAGTGGTGGGGGTAATGGCCGGCAGAAATTCACGAGAAAGGAGGAGAAAAAGTAGGCGGGCCGGCTGGAAAGTGTGGAAGAGAGGAAGAGAAGAAAAAGAAAGAAGAAAAGAAGGAAGGAAAAGAAAGAAAAGAGAGAAGGAAGTGGGGCCCACGTGGCCGGGAAAAAAAACCGGGAGAGAGGGAAAAACGTAGCCGGGAAAGAGGAAGAGGAAGGAAAAGGAGGAAGAAGAGTGGCTCGGGGCAAGCCTCGTATGGCCGGTCCGGATTCTCGTGTCGGGTTTTTGTAGACGCAGGGATACTCCCGTCTTTCCGACAAATCCTGTCCCGAGTCCAAAAATACAACTTGGGCTCGAAAAATCCGATTAATCCTCCTGAACGTCGTCCAAGTCTCGGAACTGAAAACCGAGGCTCGGTTAGTTAGGAAGATGCTCCCGAGCGCGGGAAAATTCTCGTTTTCGAAAAACGACTCCCGTTTTACCGTGAATTAATTACCCAAGATTAATTCAACAGTAAATCAGGGTAAAACAATTTCTACAGTCCCGGTAAAAATCCAAAATTTTACCCGGGCTGTTACATTATTTTTTTGGAAATTATGGAGATTATAATTTTGGAAAATTATAATTATTTTTGAAAATATTTTGAAAAGAGTTTTAATTAAAGTATGGTACCGAAATTATATTCGGAAACACGTACGGTATAATATTTTCGGTAAAGGAAAATAAATAAAAGATGTGTAACTGGGATGGGTAATTTCGCAGTTTGGGCATCATAGCATAGCGATTATGTGCATTTATGTGAGTATATGGTTTTGTTGTATAGGTTCGGATATCGGGCAGTTTCCAGAGGAGCCGGCGTCAGACCGGTCATTGTTTCCGAAGTTGAGTAATCGGCCAAGGTGAGGATGGATTTCCTTCGATATGTGCCTATATTACTCGGTTATTGTGTTCGTTGATTATTGCATGTTGCATTTGCTGTGGTTTGGTTCGGGATGTTTATCCTATTGTCTTGATTGTGGTCGGGATGTTTATCCCATGTTGGTTTTTGGGATGTTTATCCCCGTGTTGATTTTCTATGTCTTTTGGTTCAAAGTATAACATGGATTAATAATAAATTGTGACAAGGATGTCGATCCTTGGTTTGGTTTGGGATGTCTATCCCGGTATTTTGGTTAGGGATGTCGATCCCTGTGATGTTATTTTGATGACGGTAATATAATTGTCACGTGGTAAGTAGAGGTACGACCGGATGGTTTGAGACTGTTTTGTGGTGCCATGATCTGGGTTACTTGTGATGGGCATGTTGATGCCGGTTTGATTGGGATGTTGATCCCTGAGTTTGATAATGGGATGTTGATCCCGGGTTCTATTTGATCTGGCACCAGGAACAGGTTGATAACCTGGTACGACCCTAGCTTATCCGTGACAGGGCCCGAAAAGATAAAATTGAAAAATTGGATTTTATTTGAGTCTTTTGATTTGGTGTATTTTGGCGGTTTTTGCCTGTTTTCTACCTTGAGTAATTTTAGTGTTCATATTGATGGTCTATCTTTCGTCGGTGACCACTTCGGACTCACCCCTCACCTGCGGGCTTTCATCCCGTAGGATGGGCTATTTGTTGTACAGGATTGGTGAATTCCAGACAGGTTGCGGCGTTATCCCTTGGACAGGGCTCGGATCCATAGTTTGCATCTATGTCGCATACAGTGTTTATGTGAGTTAATAAGTCTTCCGCTGTGCACTGTTTTATTATTGTTGGGCCATTGGGCCAGTTGAGTTGTTATTACTGTTTTTACTTTGGGCTGTTGAGCCCAGATTTCTATTGTATACACTGTATGCTGGTCTTATTTTGGTTGGGTCGTCACAGTTCCGGCACGTGTTTACTGTGTACGGTAAATACG
The DNA here is from genome assembly GCA_028386065.3 of Turnera subulata. Lineage (NCBI taxonomy): Eukaryota > Viridiplantae > Streptophyta > Magnoliopsida > Malpighiales > Passifloraceae > Turnera > Turnera subulata. Next base: position 53,435 of record JAKUCV010001458.1, read on the forward strand.
GGTCGGGGCATTTCAGCTGATTTCATATATTATGAGAAGGAAAAACTCCAAGCTAAACGACTAAGAGTATAAGGTATAGAATTACAATGACGAGTAACATAACGAAATTGAAAAGCATAAAATTTGGAAAGTAAAATAGAGAGATCACGAGCCGAAAATCAAAATTGAAAAGCGTAAAAATTAGATAGTAAAATCGAAAGATCTTAAGCCAAAAAGCAAGGACGTGCCTCAAATTTGGAATTTGGAGCTACGGATTCATCTTAAGCCTAGCAAGGGACGTGCGTCGAATCAGGAATCTGGATTAGTCGGGTAAAGCAAAGCTACGGATTCAGCAGCAAGGGATGCCGCAGATGGTTACTAAATATTATAATAGACTAGCAGAAAGTATGCATTTGGCAGGTGGTAAGTGTTAAACTTTAAAGTTATTTTTTTGCATCATAATAGGGCCATGCAAAAATTCTAGAAATATTGACCAATTTTTTAAAAAATTGGCCAAAACTTTTGGGTATGCCTTATTTTTCCATCATGATTGCCATATTCTGTTGCTGACTGACTTAATACATCACTATTTTTAATGTTAGTCTGGATTATATATTACATGTAACTCTTTTTGGTTTCTATATATTTTACTACGATGATTTTTGTTTTTATGATATTGAACTATGATTCGAGTGACATTGTTGTGCTACTAGAATCAATTTGAAACGATGAAACATGTTCGTTCTTTCGAGCTGGCTAGGATGTGCGTGGGAAATTTCTTTTGATCACAATCCAGTTATTTGCTTTTATATTTGATAGATTATTTAGTCTTAGGTAAATCTCATAATTATTTTTGTGTATTTTGTATGATATGTGACATAGAAATTCCTTGAAGTCCCTATGTGTTGTAGTGATAGTTATTATCATTTAAAATTCTATTTTCGTATACAAATCTTACATTATATACTAATTAACCTCATGTATGGAAGTCATCTTTAGAACTCCTAATAAAAATTATTTTGCGTAATTTTTACTATTAATTAATTGATTAATTAATCATTAGTATTATTATAATTCAAGCATATCCCGAGCAACGCTCGGGCTACTTTTCTAGTTATTTTTCTTATAATTTGATATGTAGACACTAATTTTGACTATTATATTGTGTGCAACCTATGGTTTAATTATATAATTATTTACATATAATTAAGTGATGAATTGGACTATAGTCATAGATTGTACACTTTAATCTTAGGTTAAAACACTTCGACAATTTAATTTTTTTATTTGAATAAGTTAACCACTTAATTTTCTAAGAGTATCAAATCACCAACTCCCTTTCTCTTATGTTTTTTGGGCAATTTTTTTACGATTTTTTCCTTTTTTGATTTCCTTCTATTTTCAGTTTGAATCTTTTTCTTTTGAACTCTAGAAATAAACCAGGTGGTGGTTACTTCTCAAATTCAAAAGAGTATGGTTGTGTGTTTTTTTTTAAATTGAGAAGGAATCATGACATCGTTTACTTCTGGGGTTCTTAATTAAAAAAAAAAAACTTTAAAACTGAAACTATGAAAGGAAAAAAAGAATAGAAAAAGTCAATAAAAAATCAAACAAAAAAAGAAAAAAATAAGCAAGTAATGATATTACAACAGAGTTGGTAATTTGATACTTTTTTAGAGAGTTAAGTGGCTTATTTATTCGGAAAAAAATAAACTATGAAAATAATTTTAAGCTAAAATTAAGATGTGTAAATTAAAATTTAGCCCAAATACAATTATGGATACGTCTGTGTCAGTATCTAAATTAAGCTATGGCATTTACAGTATGGTTGTTGTTTATCTGGTTAGTCCTTTCCATTTTCAACTTCAACTATTCAGTACAATATAAAGTCAAGATATAGATTTTTTTTAAAAAAAACATAAGTCAAGATATGGAAACTTGTTTTGTAAATCGTGAGTCGTTGCCATCTGATCATGCGGACCAAACCCATCAATCTCAGCTAGTAGCAGCAATAATTACTTTGAGCAGGATAGTAAAACGTGGTGGTCAAAACATGTAGTATGAGTGTATGACTGTATGAGCATAACATGCATAATTTATTCCCAACAAAAATTGCTCAATTTTAATGGGTAAAGTAGAATTTCACTTGGTTTATACTGTACATAACATCGAGATCTTTTTATATATATAGTATATTTGTTGGTTTCTTTGTTGCTGAAACGCCCCGACCCGTATTTACCGTACACAGTAAACACGTGCCGGAACTGTGACGACCCAACCCAACATGACTCAGCATACAGTGTGTACAACAACAACACGGCCCCATTGGCCCAAAATAACAAACCTCAATAATAATAAAACCAGCCCAATGGCCCAACAACAATAGTAATATGCACAGCGGAAGTCTTTAACTCACATAAATACTGTAAGCAACAACAATATGGCCCTACGGCCCAACGACAAAATAAACAGCACAGCGGAAGACTTAACGACTCACAATGACTCTGTATGCAACCCATGATGCAACTAATGGATCCGAGTCCTGTCCAAGGGATAACGCCGCAGCCTGTCTGGAATGCAATATACCTGAACCACAAATAACTCAACCTACGGGATGAAAGCCCGCAGGTGAGGGGTGAGTCCGAAGTGCCCACCGGGTAAACCCATAAGCAAATATACATAAACAACACCGTAAATAATCCAAGTCACATCACCAACATCTAACAAAGGTTCTCACGAACCTTAAATGACACACATGTGATTCTAGACACACTATTCCAATTTTATTATCAGGGCCCCTATCACAAGTTAAATGATGGCCGTCGCCTGGTAGTCAAGCTAGCTAGCCCGTGGACCCCTCCCCGGTACCTCCACGTAATAACTGGCACAGACAGGGAGCAGGACCAACCACTAACTCTCCCCCAGTGCCCAAACAATAACAATAACTTGGTACAGACAGGGAGCAGGCACCAGCCACTAACTCTCCCCCAGCACCATAATCTAAGACTACCATCTGGCTGTTCCAAAATTTAACTGTGACTCGCTAGATGTCTAAGTGTATTCAATTTTATTATTCCCTTTCCCTCGACTAATTACCACATCTCTATCATCCAACCATTATCTCATTATCCCGAGCAGGCTCGCAGCCTCTCCGCTCGTCTGGATAATAACCAATACCATACTGCCATCATATAATAGTACCCCCAGTACTCAACTCATACAATTCTATAGTCAACAACTACAATAATCTTACTCTTATCCACAATTCCAACATCATCAGTAATATCAACAGCAACAATAATTCCGACAACATCAACGGCAACAATTATCAACTTAATATCTCACACAACAACCATACACTGACACAAGGCTCCACACCAGCAATGTCACATATAGTCAATAACTCAACAGTAGCAATAATCTCAACAACATCGATGGCAACAATTATCAACATAATTCATCACACAACAAACCATACACAGCCACAAAGTATCATACCAGCATCATTGGACTCAGTAAACAAACAGCAACTTGATATCACGGGATGTAAATAAATATTTACTTAACCTCACCTTGGCCGATAAATTCCTCGTGAACTTCTCCTACGGGTTCCAAGCCCACGTTCTCGTTCTCCTCACCTAGATGTATTAACATATAATCACATAAATGCACAACACAATGATATGCATAAAATTGTGTACTTCCGTAATACCGTTATAACCTAATTACTATTTATACCTGATTTACATCCTTGGTATATATATATATATTATATATCTGACATGTGTATATAATCTTGTATCGTATAATTATTATTATTATTATTATTTTTTTTAATGTTACCAGAATGTATATTCATGTATGTTACTATTATTATAAATATTAGAATTATAATTCCGTTGCTAAAGTTGCATGAAAAAGAAATGTCATTCCACCCAATTATCCAAAACCAAACTTTCAGCCTATCACCCAAGTCCACAAGCCCACTTCACCCAAGTTCACAAGCCCACTTCACCCAAGTTCACAAGCCCACTTCCTTTTAAGGGCAGCCCATCACATGTGAATAACTCACCTTGACCCGGCTGAACCTAGATGCTGCAACCATGCAAGGTTGATGACGGCTGGTGGCGGCACGATGGGCGAGGGCGGGCAGGTGGTCTGCTGCGAACGGCGGTGCAACGAGGAAGGAAGGGAACGGAGGCGCTGATGAGTGCTTTCAAGGCGGTGGCGTGCGTGAGTAGGCAGAGGAGGTGTGACAGGATGCAAGGCGGGGTGTACTCGGGCGTCTGCAGGTGCAGGTTTGGCGACGTGAGGACGGCGGTGTTGTTCGCAGTGGTCGTGCGACGGTGGTGGCTTGCAGCAGTGGTTGGCGGAACGGTGACGCGACGGCATGAGGGGCTGGTGGCGTGACAAAGCGGCAGTGACCTGTGCAGCAGACGGCAAAGCCGTTGCTGATGGTGGCGTGACGGAGGTGCGAAGGAGGAGAAGCTATGGTGGGGACGCCGTGTGCGGTGCTGCTCATGGTGTGGTGGCCGGCAGCGGTTGCGAGCGGTAGTGGAGAGGTGAAGAGGAAGAACGGAGGCGCTGCACTTGGGGAGGTGTCGGTGCACGGCTGCAGGCACGGTGAAGGGACGATTCAACGGCGGTGCAATGAGGAGGATGAAGGCGGTGCTGGTGCTGCAGGCGTCGACTCATGGCGTCGCTGAGCTGCTGGCGTGACGCGGGAGAGAGCGAGGGAGGAGGAGAGGAAAATGGTGGCGGTTGTGCTTGTTGGTCAGGTTACGGGTGGTGGTAGGCAGTGAGGGTGAGGAAGAAGAAGAAGAAGAAACGGTGGCACAGTGGTGGCGCATGGGTGTAGGAGGTGTGGAGCTATTGTGCATGGTTTGACAAGAAACCATGGGTTAGTAGCCAAGAACAGAAAACATGTGATGAAGGCTGAGGAAAAGAAGAAGGTGTTGGCCACATTCCATCAACATGGTATAATCATGGTGGTGCATGCACGGTTGAGCTGGAAAGTATGTAGCAAAAAGTTTTTTTTTTTTTTATATATATTTAATTATTTTGCTAATCTATTATTATTATGATTTTATTATTATTATTATTAAGCAAAAGACTTAGATGCCCTTTCTATTCTTTTAGTCTCCAAATAAGATATAGGGGTAATTTTGTCTTTTTGAAAATACGTTTCAAAATACCACTTACTCTCGGAAAAATCCGAAGTAAATTTCCAAGAACACTTTCGTTATTTATGGTGGAAATAAAGAATAAATTTTCTTTAAGATAAATTAGTAATTATTAGAATATAATTACTTGGGAAAATAATAATGATATTAATAACAATAATAACAATAATAATAATAATAATAATAATAATAATAATAATAATAATAATAGTAGTAGTAGTAATAATCATAAAGATAGTGGTAATCATAATAATCGTAACATTCATAATTATAATCAAACTTCTATAAGGAAAACCGTATGGAAATCAAATGGTAGAATCCTCGATTAAATGCGATAAGATTTTATTAATCACCGTAAAAGTTAAAATAACACGGTAAAATCAATAAGAGTTTTACCCGGGTCGTTACAGTTGCCATAATGCTTGTTATATTACATGTTGTCTTGTTGCGAGTAGTGGAATTGGCCACAGAAATTGATCAAGCATTAGAAATATTATTTATAAACCAAGAGGAAAATTTGAAAATTGGATTATTTCATGGTAATTTGCTTACCTAGTTTTTGCTTTCTTGTTGCTTCTGTCTTGCTGTTGATGAAGGTAAGTTATCCTCAGATTCTCCAGGTTGAGCACGCTGAGATCATTTTAGCAAAAACATGTATATCCCAAGAAGCTGCTATTTACATATTTATAAATTTAAAGTGCTTGGTACAAATTAAAAATATAGTAATGAATAGTAAACAACAAAGATATTAAGGTTGGTGGTGCTTGTGATGTTATTTATTGACCGGCGAGATTGGCCGGAGACACTGCTGAGAGCAAGCATTAGAAAAATTGTTCATAAACTAAATTTTAATAAAACTTTAAAAAAGTAAATTGTCTGACCATAGATAGATATAGATATAGATAGTATAGATATAAATACTATAGATGTAGATATAGATTTATTCCATCAGTTCATAACTTTAAGTTGATTTACCCAAATTCTATATTTGGTCAAAACTACTGCTCACTGTACTTATGTTGTGGACAAATTAAATACATACACCCAATAAAAATGAAACATATGTTTATTTAATAGAAAAAATAATTTTTAAAAAATGTCAAATGAAAAGATAAGTAACAATATTAATTTTAAAAATTCATAAAAATTTTATTTTTATTTCTTTTGTAATTTTATTTTTTATATATATAGTTTATAGAAATCATATAAAATTAATATTTAAATATAAAATTAATTTATCCAGAAAAACAACATATGTAATTAATTTTAATTTTTTCAAATTTTCATTAAATTTAAAATAATGGAAAATTTTTTTACAATTTTCTAAAATTTAAATTTTCAATAATTTGTAATTCATCTTTACCAAATTACAATTTCATTAAAATTTTTTATTAATTTTTTTAAAATTATAAATTTAGTTTTTTGTTTATATTTTAAAATTATTTTTTTCTTCTTTTATAAAAAATTTAACTTATAAAAATTACAATTTTTAAATAATTATTTAATTTAAAATTTTTATTTTTTCACATAAAGATCTTATTTATTCTCAAGCTAGAGTTAATGAAAACATGTGTCACATTTTTATGGGAGTATGTGTTTAATTTGTCCAATCATATGCATAATCAGCATTCATTTTGACGAAATTCAAAATTTGGAGAAATGGTCCCAAAATTAAAAATTAAGGTGTACAATTGAACCAAATCGAAATATACGGGCTAAACGGGACTATCAGCCGAAACAGGGGGGCTGAAATGGGGCTTTTGCCTTAAAATAGGAGATATTTTGTGTGACAGTGCGAAAATAATCGAGTAAACGCATATAATGGAGATAATGGCTGCAAAAGTCCTAAAACTTTAGGCCTAATCTCATTTGAGTCTTAAAATTTGTTATTTGACTAAACAAGTCCTAAAATTTTAGACCTGATCTCCTTTGAGTCCTAATTTTTGTTATTTGGCCAAACAAGTCCTAAATCTTTAATTATGAAGTCTATTTGAGTCCTAAGTTAACTTTCTAATAGTTATAGCAGTTAATTTGAAAAAAAATTATTGACATATCATCATAATGACCATAATGCTCATGGACCCATATAAATACTGATTATTTATATTGCACTACATTTGCTAAATTCTACCGAAAATTTTTCGCCCTGTCATTTTTTTTAAACCATATCAAACTTGTGGCTATATTGCATAATTATGATAAAATATAAAACTTGCAATTAAGAAAAATTATAATTATTTTCTAAAAAAATTAAACTTACTTAAAGACTATCATGTAAAAATAATATAATATAAATTTAACTATAGTTTTCTTATGGGTTAACATAAAAATGAATTCAGTACCCAAAATATTTGACCAAATACTATAGAATTTCTCCCTTACTTATGTTTTTGTTAGTAACATGGGATGGTTTTTATGATGTATGTCAATTTTTTTTTCTAAGTTGACGGCTCTAACTAATGGAAATTTAACTAGGACTTAAATAGACTTAACCATTAAAGATTTAGGACTTGTTTGGCCAAGTAACGAATTTTAGGACTCAAACGAGATCTAGATTAAAATTTTAGGACTCAATAGACTTAATAATTCAAGATTTATGACTTATTTAGTCAAGTAACGAATTTTAGGACTCAAACGAGATCTGTCCTAAAATTTTAGGACTTTTGCAGCCATTATCCCCATATAATGTGTAACTTACAATTTGACATTGCCGTTACATATTCATTACAGATTCGCTTATAAGATGCGATTATAAGACTTTCCACAAATTTTTTTAAAAAAGATGCGATTATAAGACTCCATTGCATTTGTTTTGCAGTAAAAATCAGAAGTGAGCACACCCAAAGTAATAAGTATACAACCCGAATTATTTAGGGTTTATCGAAAGCCTCCACTACATTTCTTACTGTTACAGCCACAGCCACAGCCACCCACCCCACTGAGCACTCTCCTCTCTCTCTCTCTCTCTCTCCCCCCAAATTTTAACACAAACTACAGAGATGGGAGACCCAACGGCGCCGCCGGTAGCTGAACTGGCAGCTGCTTCTCTCAACGACGCGGCACCAGCCGCCGCCGCCGTCGACGACTCCCTCAAGCATCGCTTCTCCGACCGTGTCCTCGTGGCAACCATCTTGTCCCGTGCAGACGGCGGGGCGGGTCTAGCCGGGCAGCGAGTGAGGGTCGGCGGCTGGGTGAAGACCGGGAGAGAGCAGGGGAAGGGGGCCTTCGCATTCCTGGAGGTGAACGACGGGTCTTGCCCGGCAAACCTTCAGGTCATCGTGGAGGCTACCGTGGCGGATCTGTCCCAACTGGTGCAAACCGGCACGTGCGTCCACGTGGTCGGCGTGCTCAAGGTCCCGCCGGAAGGGGCAAAGCAGAAGATTGAGCTCCGCGTCGAGGAGGTGCTCCACGTCGGCCCCGTGGACCCCGCCAAGTACCCCATCCCGAAGACGAAGCTCACTCTTGAGTTCTTGAGGGATCGGATCCATTTCCGGGTCAGAACTAACACGGTAAGATATTCGATTTGTTAGTTTGCTTTATTGGATTTTTGTTTAGTGTTTTTTGTAGCAGAATTGAATACTGGGTGGTTTTTTAGATTGCTGCCATTGCTCGAATCCGAAATGCACTAGCATTTGCCACGCACTCTTTTTTCCAAGAGCATGGATTCTTGTATGTTCACACTCCCATAATCACTACTAGCGACTGTGAGGGTGCTGGGGAGATGTTCCAGGTTACGACTCTGATAAGCGAAGCTGAAAAGCTAGAGAAGGAACTCCTTGCGAATCCTCCACCCACCGAAGCGGAGGTGGAGGCTGCAAAAAAGGTCGTGGAGGAGAAAGGGGCGGAAGTTAAGCGGTTGAAGACTGAGAAAGCCAATAAGGATGAGATTAACAAAGCAGTGGAGGCATTGAAGGATGCAAAGACTAGTCTTGCTAAGCTTGAGGAGAGGTCCAAGCTCAAGCCTGGTATTCCTCAGAAAGATGGGAAGATTGATTATGGGCAGGATTTTTTTGGGCGTCAAGCCTTCCTGACTGTTTCTGGACAGCTCCAAGTTGAAACCTACGCTTGCGCCGTTAGTAATGTGTATACATTTGGGCCCACTTTTAGGGCTGAGCACTCTCATACTTCTAGGCATTTGGCAGAGTTCTGGATGATTGAGCCTGAAATAGCATTTGCTGATCTTGAGGTACTGCGCTATCTATCTGCTGTATACTTGAATTTCGTTTTGTAGTTTATGTAAGCTTAAGGGAACTATGTGGATCTCTGGATGTTATTCTGTTTTGTCTTATTCAAACGTTAGCTGAGAGAATATTAATTCGAGTGATTAGATAGGGATTGTTATATTTCCACAATCTCCTCTAGGTAAACAAACTAGTGAGATACTTGAGATTTATGTCCATAGAAGACATTCAGAAAATTCTTGCATATTTTCTATGTCTGAGTATCATTCCAATTGCTATGTGTACTTTGTATATGTACAGACCAAGGAAACCCATCTTACTTCATAATCAAGTGTATTATTTGAGTCTCTCTCTATTTTGGTGATGATTTCTGTGTTCAATGTGCATATACTGGCCTCTATTGCTTGGATCCATATGTGTGACATTTGCAATGTCTGGGAAATTCTCTTATTGCAGGATGACATGAACTGTGCTGAGGATTACGTGAAATACATGTGTCAGTGGCTACTTGACAAATGCTTTGATGACATGCAACTTATGGCGAAACTTTATGACAAGGGATGCATTGATCGTTTGAAAATGGTTGCTTCAACACCATTTCAGCGCATATCTTATACAGAAGCAGTTCGGCTACTAGAGGAGGCTGTCAAAGATGGCAAGAAGTTTGACAACAAAGTCGAATGGGGAATTGACTTGGCATCTGAGCATGAAAGGTCTTCTCTTGTTTGCATCTTTTTATATGTCCGTTCTGCTTGTTTTGGATACTGATGCATCAGTTTTAATTGTTGCATCAGATACTTGACAGAGGTTAAATTTCAGAAGCCCGTTATTGTATATAACTATCCGAAAGGAATTAAGGCATTCTACATGAGGCTCAATGATGATTCAAAAACAGTAGCTGCCATGGATGTCCTGGTGCCTAAGGTAAATGATTACTCTTTGATTTCATGCTTCGGACACCATGTTTGTTACTCTTACATGACTTGTTAGTTTGTCTTTGTCGACCTTTTGCAATACCCTATTTAAATTTGTGATGCATGGTAGGTGGGAGAGTTGATTGGTGGAAGCCAAAGGGAGGAGCGCTACGAGGTTATTCAGCAGAGGTGAGAGGAAGTATATTTGAAGGTTTCATTGCATTATTTGTTGTTGTCACATTACAGTCCTGAGGATGCTCTCTTTGATTGCAGAATTCTTGAGATGGGACTGCCTTTAGAACCATATGAGTGGTACCTTGACCTGCGTCGTTATGGTACCGTGAAGCATGCTGGATTTGGCTTAGGTTTTGAGCGGATGATTCTCTTTGCCACCGGCATTGACAACATTAGAGATGTCATTCCCTTCCCCAGATACCCGGGGAGGGCTGATCTTTAATTTTAGTTTGTGATTGCAAACAAGTTTTAGCCTATTGCCTACAGAATTCAAAGTAGATTGTTCTTCTAAGTCCTTTCCTTATCTTTTTGTGACTTGTTTTCTTTTGGAATATCTATCAGCTGCTGAAATGATAGCTAAAGTTATATGTTTTATAGAGCTCCATGGTTCCATTGGTTGAGGTATTTGCTTGTAATTGCAGTCTGTGGTAATGACATGTTGCACTTCAAAAATTACTCGTTGCTGAATTCCATTCCCATGAATCAGTGAAAGCTTAATTGATGTACATCCTCGTGTTGATGATCCAAAAGCGCTTTTTCTATGGTCTCCCAGTAAAAACATGTCCTGCTAGTAGTAATGAAATAGCTGGTGATTGATATATATTGGAAATTGAGTTGCACTGGCTGCTGTGGTCTACATCACTTGGGGTGTCATGGTAGACCAAGAATGTGTGTATAGTAATGTATAGACTCTAAAGTATGCATGCGTGTGTACTTGCAAGCATGGTTAACGTGGCCTATCTTATTATGTGATTTTGTTTCAAATGTGTAATGGTGGTATTTCTATGCGCGATGGTTGCTGATAAGGCAATAGGAAAGTAACATACCTCCAGAGGGAAATAGGAGCCCAGAACAACAACACAGGCAATGTTTCATTTAAGTTACGCCTGCTCAAAGATTAACTGTCGGTGAGGACAATCAACACATTAAAACTTGCTATAAAAGACTCATATCTCACAGCAGAGCAAATGTCGCTTGGGCTATTGTTTTTTGATCGGACTTGGGCAATTGTTATGACTTATGAGTTATGACATGAGATCCTTTGATGTCACTTCCTTTTTTATTCAAAGAATTCGACTAGACTAGACATATTTTACGGCCGACACGTCACCGAGATAGTACTGTTCGAAAAAGACGACGTGCCGTTTTTTCATTTTATTCGTCTTCTAAGATTTATATTCGATCACCGGCTGACTGGAAGGGGGAAAGACGGGAGAAAACTCTGGGTGGGCGGCGGCGATGAAGAAGCTGGCGAGAAATTGGCGAAATTCTGGCGACGAGAAGTTTTCCCTTCCAACTCGAGATGACCCTTCCCTTGACGATTCTCGTCCCATGGACACCCAAGGTAGTAGCCCAGCTGTAACCCTCTCTTCCTCTCTCGCTATAATTTATCATTTTCTGCTTCTTTTTTACCCTCTTTGTTTCCTCATTTTTATTTTTTGTTTTTAAAAAAAAAACACACTCACAGAGCAGGAGGAGTTAGTTCGATCGCTGGAAAGAGAGCATGCTCTGCAGTCTCGTCTATGGCGGGTATCTAATCCTTCATTCCTAAAATGCACTTTCCCTTTAAGCTTTTAAGTGAAATATAATAATTTTTTAAAAAAATTCTTTATAAGAAATATGATTAACGATACTTGCCCTGTATTGTTTGTTTGTTGCGGTGAGGCAGAGAGTGTTCGCGTCTCTGTTGTTTTGCTACGCTGCGTTTCTCGTGTACTCCATCCACCAGCAGGCAGTGTCTCCCTGGGAACTGGTATGGAATGAATGATAAACCTTCTTCTCGGTTTGTTACTTTGTCAAATGGGATCATAATTTTTTGACTTTTGAGTAATTGCAGCGATATCATGCTTACTTCATGGAGGATATTAACTCATGGATGGTAATACTTGCAGGTTCGTTCTCTTTATTTGTCCCGGGATGAAATTTTACTCTCCACCTCCTCTTTGCAGCTCATCGCATGAAATTATTTTTGTGCATATTTGTTGTAATTGATAATTTTTTAATTTCTTTTCCTTATCTGGCCTGGCTTTTACCCAGTTTTTCCGTCTATCTTCCTCAACCGCATCAGACATTCTTTCACTCAATCAATTAATAAATCCATATGCTGTCTTTGTACTAGGGATGGATGCATGTGCAAGACGAATATGAGCATCATGCATCAAATTTTTGGTTGTTATGATTGTTGATTCACCCTTCTAATCCTGTGCTTTTCTATTTCCACTGTTAATCGTTGGCATAAACCCTTCTTAATTCATTTGCTAGCGTATATGGTCTGCTGAAATACTGAAACTTGGCCGGCGGAAGTTGGGTGCTTGTGTCATTTGGGAGATGCTGTCTTATCTCTTTAGGCAAAGTTTAGTCTCTTATATCTACTGGTCCGAAGTTCACATTTAACTACATTCAAACACCTTTATTAGCTAAGCATGCAGAAACTTTTCTTATTAGGTAAATACCATTTTAGTTAAACTTCTCGTTCTCTTTTAACTGATACATGGGGTTTAACTTACGCTGGCAAAAATGGCTAGAATTAATCAGATTCAACCTCATAAGCTCATATTAGTCATCACGTTTTGTTGGAGTTCTTTTGGATTCAAGTTTGATGGCTGAATGTGATCATATAGGTTATTATATGCGGTTTGGTATGCTTGGTGGCAAAATATGCAGCCTGATGTTGATATTTACATAATTCCTGTTGTTGAGCGATTAGAACATTAGTTTGCTGATATTTTCCTTTTTTTAATAGATTGGCTAGCTGTTTTAGCTTGCTCTCTGGCCATCATAGGGCTGCTTCATGATTCAGAGCATCAGAGGCTCTGGATTTGGTACTCTTGCTCTTTAGGGCTTGTATTGGCTGTTTTCTGGTTATATTACATGCTGAGGTACGCTGACTTTCATATACCTAAATCCCATGCTTTTACATTGCTAGAATTTGTATCATTTCTTCAATTTTGTTGAGAGCAAGTGGCGCAAGAAACTTTGACATGGTACTGAGAAATGAAAAGTAGGGATCTATCTTTAATTAAATCCTGTGGTTTTTACTGCACAATTCTTGTTCTTCTTGGCTTAAATGTTGTACTTCGATTTGATAAAAAATCTCATTGGACATTTGTTTGGCCCATGAGTTACAATGTGGGGAAAGCTAGTAGCCTAGATATGTGCTCAATTTTCTAGTAATTATTTTATAAGGCAATCTGCTCAAACAGTACTTGTTTTGTGTCATAGGCTGCCAAAATTTCGGTGGGATATCATTTGGCTTCCATTTGGGCCTCTTGGGTGAGTAGTAAATTGTTTTTTGTTCTTTCAGTTGTGTCATTATTTGTGAAATTGTTTATATCTCAACTCATATTGCCTTTTTTGAAATCACAGTGGAGCTGCCATTTGTCTCTATGTTGAGCATCTGCTTTCTGATTCATCTGAAGAAGTTAGGAAGCTTAGAGGCTACATGTATGCTTATAAAGCCAGTTAAATGTAACTGTCAACGTGATTGTGTATATGCTACTTTTATTTGTGTTCGACTGACTGTTGGCTTGGAAGCTTTAGGGTTGGAAAGGGGAAGCTATTTGGATGACTAATTGGAAGAGAAAGACATGACTGCTTATCATCCGTCTTTGGTTTCCTTTAAGTGCACTTTCACTTCTCTTTTCTAAAAAGGATCCATTGCCAATTTTGTGAAAACAAATGACTGTCATTTGGGAGAGAAAAAAAGGAAGGACATGCCAATTTTGTGCGGAAGTGATGGGTGTGCTTGATACAAGTTGGCATGTCAACTGTCATGGGTCAGCAATCCCAAGCTAGAGTTCCTTGAACTCCTTTCATATTCATGTATGTTGCCCTTCCCTGAGCAGCTTCAACCAATCCCATAAACTTTCTTCCCTGCCCCTTGCTCGTTCTTGTCTCCCTTCTCCCTTCTCGTGAGATGTTTATATTGAATTCCATGGCAGGCATCTTAGTTACGGAAGGTGGCTTACATTTTTCATTTATGCCCAAGTTGAGCTTGCCTTCAGTGACGTGTTAGGAATAAGATCAACTAAAAAAAGTTGAGCGTGGACACGCCCTAGCATTGATTTATTTATTTTGTACACGATCAGAGTCGTCATAATTAACACGATTATAGAAACTCTTCGGTGCTTCTAGGAAGCATACAAAAACTCTAGACCTACTTGTTGCACGTTCCATGGCTAGCTACTTCGCATTGATTCATCTTGGAATCGTAGTTTAAAGTAATTCGATCACGATTGCCAAACAATTGCAATCATATCCTTCCATTTCCGATACTAGCGGGCATCTTAGCACAGATGGAGAATAACAGTCAACTTAAATTCCAGCCGGAGCTTTCTTTTATGGTGACCAAAAAAAATGACTCAAACCAACCCGTTGCAGCTGCAAAAAAAGCCATCTCAAACCCATTGGACAATCGAGCTAATGATAGGAAATTGCACAAGGAAATGTAAAACCCATGGCAAACAACAATGTCTTCAAATCCAGATAATTCCCAGAGCACAAATATCTGAGCAAAACTACAGTGTCTGAACGCACTCAACATCATAAGACAAAATTCAGATTTAACTTTTTAACCTATAGCTGGTAGTCTTAAGAACAGAAACGCCAGGATCAATCATCCTCCTCGATGACCTTGGTTCCGACACCCTTCAGCCCTTCAGCAGGGATTTCCGCAACAGTAACAAGGGAGTAGAGCTCTTCCTTTGCATCTTCATCATCATTCCTCCTGCGAGCAATCCTAACCCTGATTCTTCTTGGGACGCTCCTGATACCCCTGCTCCAAATTTGCTTGTTCAGCTTCACATCCACTCTCACATCTGTGGTTCCCATCGCCTTCTGGGCAAACTTCCTGATCTCCTTTATGGCCTTAGGAGCCTTCTTCTTGAAGGTGCTGTTTCCCACAAATATCAAGCAAAAGATCAGCAACTGACAAACAATGCATATTTTATTACCCAGCAAGTTTACAGTCAAAGCACAAGTTTAACTCTACAATGGCAATGAATTGTGCAACAAAACAGGAGCTATTTAATCTACATACAAAAGTGCCGAGCAATACAGAATCACAAAACCACGGAAAACAAGGAAAATCACTTAAGTGCAAACCTTTGTTCCATTATACAACTGAGTGAAACAAGCTGACAAATAACCAGATAAGCTAAATACAATAGTCCACTCAGTTAACTGTGAGCTATCACCCTAAGTTAGCACGGGGACTGATGCTCAATCCAGTAAAATAGTCATCCTAACAAAAGAAACAGTTCATATTTATTTATATTCAAAAAAAAAATCAGCTACATCCCATATCACAATATGCATTGTCGCAAGAAACCATTAAACTGTTAGATTCCTCAAATTTTACCTCTCATTTGTCATTAAACATTTCCCCCAACCAAATAACCAAAAAGTAACTAGAAAGTCAACTTAACAAGCATAAATCCACCGAGATATGGAAGGAAAAGAGTGGTACCAGCCATGAAGGCGCTTGTGGAGGTTAATGGTGTATTCTCTGGTCACCACCTCTTCCTTTCTTCCCTTTGTCTTCTCCACCATTCTCGCTCCCTTCTGCTCTTCAACAACAAACACTCACCTGCACTCAATTACCCAGCCGTCACTTTATAAGATCGCTGTCAAATATTGCAATAGCAAATCAACGAACACTATTTCAGCTCCAGTTTTACAAGAAAACAACAACACTAGCTCAAATCGAGAGAGAAAAATATCACTCATCAAGTTCAATGAAAATAGAAAACCAAAAAATCCAATACATCAAATAAGACGAAAAGATTCAAAGGTGAAGATGACTTAAAAGAAGCATAAGAAATCATATAACTTGAAGGAAACACCCACAGTGTGTACTGTAACTCGGTTTCGATCGATATCGAGGCAGGGAAACAGTTAAACAAAATAAACCGAAGTAGAGGAGGAGAAAATAACCTTTAGGGTTTCAAAGCAACTCAGCGGCGAAGAGAGGCACAACCTAGAGTGGAGTTGGGCTTAAAATGGAGTATAAAACCCTAGCTATTGCGTGGTGGTATATAATAGGAAGCGAAATGGCCATTTTATCCTTGCGCCTGCGCCTGGGGATTATGGTGCATTGAGTGGCCCATCAAAAGTTCCAACCAGGCTTGGGCCTATATTTATCTCTGGGAAACTTCGGGCTTGTAAGCCCTATCCATCGATGATCGCAGACAAAAAAAGAAAAACAATAGCAGTGATATTTTATACAAGGATAATAAAAGGTTGAATTACGTTTAGAATTGATTGTGAGGAGAATTTAAAATATCCGTTTAGGGTTAAAATGGCACGCCCACCAAGATTATACTAAAGAAACTCTTTGCATCTAACACACCCATAGCAGATGTTAGTTCTTCTGGCCTTTGGTTAAACTACTTCTTGAAGGATTTTTAATAAATAAGTCGTGGCCTGGAAAATATTAACTGCGGGCCGTAGAAAGAAATCCTAAATCCTAATCGTCGTTGCACAAGTAGAATTTAGGTTACTGACTCTTCAAACAAGTTCTAAGTGGAAATTCTTTTTGTATTTAATATAAATTTTACAAATATTCCTTTGGTGTTCACGATGAATGAAAGAATCCTATGGTGCTCACGGTGAATGTAAAACCCTAAAGAAGAAGAAAGAATTTTAAGGTTCGTACCTACATCGGTGATTAACACTTTATTCAGTTTGAATATCATTCTTGTTGACCAAAAAAAAAAACCCGCCCAAAATCCAAAATTTTATTTCTCTTATTCTTAGCAAAACAATATCTGCCAACCCTAGAGCATTGGCATGGTTTGGGGGTTGTGAAGAATGTGGGTAATTTCTAAAATTACACTGTAACCAAAAAAAAAAAGAAAAGAAGAAATGTCACGTTACATTTGTAAAACTTCTCATATAAGAATCAAAATTTTGAATCATTATATTTATAGTCCTCCCAGTTTTACACAGAAGTCAGCATATTTTCATTTTAAATTAAACTCAACGAGGCCACTTCTCGTATAAGAGCAGTCTTAATCCCAGTAGATTATTCCTCATACCAATTCCATACTCCACCACACCATTTGGTTAACAAAAGAGCAACCCGTTAAATCTTTGACCAGTTATGCATACAGATATAGAAACATACATGGACAAGGGATGATCCTTTTCCAGCCACATAACACTTTCCCCCTAATACTGTTAGCCCAAAAACGAAAACAGGAAAAGGATAGAGATAATGAAAAGATGAAACAGACTGCCTCAAATTCCATACGTCCGGTCCCAATAGCAATATTCCTCATCGTAGGAATTGGAATTGAGTCTTCATGATGTTGTACAGAGTAAGCTCGTCAATAATGAACTAATGTTACAATGGTGAAGCTAGAAAGAAGATTAATAATTGATTGAATGATACAGATTTAACACCCTACTTACAGATTTCTCATCATTTCCCCTAACCTGAAGAAATGTGTATTCTCCATGAATATTGAATCCTGTTGGATTGATATGTGATCAATCTTCAATCAATTAATCTAACTATAGAAAATCCCACTCTTCCTGGCTATGTAATGGTCATCTAAGCAAAAACTCTCATGAGTTTTGGGCACTCCTTGAGTATCTCCATAAAGTGAACCCAAAAATTGACAAAGCAGCAACGCCTAATATAATCTGTTACCACCAAGAAATTGATGGATTAGGGAGACATCCAGATTAATTTAACTATATCCACGCATTTGAAGCGTACAATAGCAGAAATGCAATATCAACAAGTAGCAAAACCACTAACAGCTTTCTGAAATGAAAATCTGGTCGTTCAATTAAGTATGCCTGGTAATAATGAACTCCTCCCCAGTTGAAAGATAGATGAATATAAACACAAGAATTCAAATAACTAACCTTTGGATCCCCAGTATAACTGATCTGTTTAGAACGGAAGAATGATCTCAATAATTGGAACCGGGAGGACTGAGGCATTAGAATGACAACAGTATACTGTTTTTTGCATGGATGAGGTAGTATTCGTTGCAATCTCAACTGTGCTGTGGATGGAGTCAGAGATTGTCTAACATTAGAACGTCCTTCCTCATGAATCTGTATCATAAAATCAAATTTTACCGCCAAGGTTAGCATGAGAGACAAATTCATGCTTGCTACAAGTCTCTGTAACTACACATCTTATGATAGCTAACGTTCAACGGGGGATATAGCAGCTAGTCTGAAGAGCATTATCCACATTAATAGATCCAGTTCCCCCCATCTCCCCCTTCCTCCCCAGCCAGCCCAGATATAAAACATCCACCAAAAGAAAAGGAAACATAGTGACCAATGACTCGACGGTGCATGTTAAAA
This sequence comes from Turnera subulata, assembly GCA_028386065.3. Lineage (NCBI taxonomy): Eukaryota > Viridiplantae > Streptophyta > Magnoliopsida > Malpighiales > Passifloraceae > Turnera > Turnera subulata. The sequence goes on from JAKUCV010001458.1 coordinate 72,254, forward strand.
CAGAATTCAAAGCCTTAGAAGAGAGGAACTTGTACGTGTCACAAGGACAGTTACAATAGCTAACCTCAAATGAAGTTCCCAAATCACCGGAATAGATCCTGGATTGGTAGTTTCTTAGAATCCTTTCCAGCCAGTAGTAGTTCTCCTGAAAGAGAAATAGCAAATCAGCATCAGGGTTTCGGCACTATAACTCAAATTCACAATATTCTCCACAGCAATCCTGCAAGCGAGTAATCAACTTAGAAAATTACAAGAGTCAACAATTCATGTCATTAAGGTCGCAATGAGGATGGACACAAAAACAAAAAGGTCGCAGTGGGGAGAAGAAATTCTGAAATGTTTATATTGGTACGTTAGGGGAAATGAAAAGGTTAGTAAAGAAATTGAACCTGCAGTCCATTTTCATGAGCCCTTTGCTCTAGTTCAAGTACTGTAGAAACATCCTCGTCTGAAGGTCCTTCCTCTTGAAGAAGGGATATTTCATCCAAAGCAATATCAACCTAGAACCATCCCATGATATGAGCCTCTTGGCCACTCAATTGCATTATTAAAATACTTGGCAGAGTACAACCACTTACCAGCTTTGAGGAGAAACCAGGATCGCAAGAAAAATTTATGCTAATATCCCCACGTACATCACCGGTTCTTGAGGGTCTGTTACCACCAAGGAACACTGAAACTGCAGCAGAGTAAATCTGTGGAACAGAATTAATAAGGAAACACTGTGCTTGCAAAAAACAAAACTAGATGTATAAAGCATATGAAACATGCACCTGCCCATGCTTGAAACGGAGAACCTGCATGATTTTTGTTTCGAGAAGTTTGCTCAAGAACCCAACAGAGTGAATCTCTTCTACCTGCCAACAGGGGGGAATAATAAAAGTCATGGCAATGATCCAGCAAGAGAGCTACTAACATGCAGAGGAAATGCCAAACACGAACCATTGTTCCATTCTTCAGCACCACGGGAAAGCTTAGCTGAACCAAGCATTGTGCTTCCACCATGGGACTACGGACCACTTCTCTACAGGACAAAAAAAGCATTACAAGGGCATTTCAGTCCTGCACAAAGTACTGCCTTAAAGGCAAGGATGTGCTTGTAATAAACAATGCAGAAGGATTGGCAGTCTCAAAAACAGACTAGGAATTAACATTAATATGGCATACAAAGAGCGATGAAAAAATGGCATGGGCAATTGCAAGAGAAAAGGAGAGCATGCAAAGCTGTGCGATCAAGCCAAAAGAAAAGGTTCGGATATCTTTAAGTAAAGGGAAATGTGATATGATTAATTGGTCCAAATGGATCAATCAAACAATTTTTAATGATATTCTAAGTAGTTGTGATTTTAAGAAATCTTTAATACAAACAAGGTAGAAGAGAACCAGGTACCTAATTATTCTGGTAGGGAAAGTGAATGGTAAGCCTTTCAGGTCGTCCCTGTTAAAGTGAAGAATAGGTTCTGCAGGCTTTGGTATTCCACCCTGTAAAGATAGTCACGGAATAAGTGTACATAATACCCAATGTCTCAGCACCCATTGGTTAAGAAGGACAATAGACTAACCAGATACTGTAATACCAAAGGAAGTGCAATAGTGGGATCGAGATTCCCAACAATCACAACAGTAAAACTGGAAGGGTCTTTAAAGCAGCTGTTGAAATATTCACAAGCTTTTAGTGGATCCACTTTTTGTAGGTCATTTATTCTGACGGGCTGCATAATCATAAATGAAAACCTAAGCAATAAGTAGAGATGATATATGTTGAAAATCTCAGTGGGGCTTAAAACAGGAAATCCACAATACCCTAAAAAAATAGGAGTTTCCATAATTGATCTCCTTCACTCGGTCTGCAAATGCAGTGTAAGGATCTCTTTCTTGAGCACGAACTGCTTCCTCTGCCATTTGCATGACTATTTTTACATCTTCCTCTCTAGGAGTTAAATCTGACGTGAATAATTGGTAGACAAGCTGCAGGGAAAAGTAGAGAGAGGTTGGAACACCCAAAAGGCCAAAACAGAATCATTTAAAAGATAATAACCAGATCATGGCCAGCAACTGGTATGTGTTGTCCTTAAAAGAGGGTACAATATCATTGAAGGTGTTGTAAAGCAGACAACTGTCCGGTGTTGTATTATAAGGAAAAAAGTTGATGGACAAGCAGTGATTACAAAAATGGAAAGTTAAACCTCCCTGAATAATGTAATTGAAAGATAATAAACAGATCATAGCGAGCAACTAGTATATAGTGTCCTATAGAAAAGGGTAAAGTATTATAAGAGGTATTGTGAAACAGACTTCTTTTCGTAGGAACCTATGAGGTTGTAGAAGGCCTGTTGAAGAAGAGGTGCAGACATGAAGGAGCATATAGATTTCTAGATCCTCTTGAATACTATAGGGTTTGTGTAGGGAATAAAACAGGCTTTGAGGGAGAAATGGTTTGATTGAACAAACCCATCGGGGGCAAGTCCAATAGAGACAAGGATAGAGTGGTTAGTAACCAATCTCCATGAATTAGGCACAACATAATCTTCCCAAGCAAACAAAATCCGTTCCCCTTCACCCTCGTGCAAAATGTCCAAGGAAAACTATCTGATCAAGTTCCCAATTCACAAACAACTGGGCACGATAATAATTTCCTCGTAAGCGTCAGACACAATTCTGAGAAGATAATATTCTTTATATCATTTTCAATAACAAACTGAATATGACAACTCAAGAAATGCTAACCTGCAGGGCAGTTTCTAGATCTGATGGTGAGCAATCACCAGAAAAGGTTCTCATATATGCTCCAAGCTTTGTACCAACTTCAACTCTTTTACCAGCAAGCATATCCATCAGTACTGATGGTCTATACCCAAATACACCAATTTCTCCAGCAATTGTCGAGGCCATTGAGCACGAAAAATAATCACTCTCGGGGATTTCAGATAGACCCCCATAAGAGAACCCAGTGAAGAGAACCTATTTAAAGACAAGAAGGATCAGAATTATGAATCTTTCAAATAACATACTATTCTTATCATTATTGTCACCATTATTTTTTAGGGGAAATGCAGAGAATCATTGGTTAGTATGAGTTTCTTTAAATGGAAAGTCCATGTTCTCACCAAATTTATAGCATGACATACTGTTAGATCTATATAGAAAAAGATACTCTCATTTTTTAACGTAATTTAAAATAACATTGAGACTAGTCATCATAAGGTGACAAACACATGGCATCATTTGTACACAACCAAGAGCAGATTCCTGAGATCTACATCCTCAAGAGAAACTCCTGACATGAAATTTAAGTTGAAATATTTGTTCATACAGTGAATACAAGCTACGTAAATCAGGTCATCCATATCCTAAGGCGCCTCACTCGAGACACCACAATTTCCAAGCGTATTGTGCATACTGCTCAATAAAAGAACACTGCCGCATTAGACAGATATCTAATCTCCAAACCCAAAAGTTGAGATTTCTAATAGTTATATAAAAGCCAAGAAAACATCAAGCCGTTGTCTTATTAGTGTGGTTATGGGCAGATACACCAATGTCCAGAAAATTAGGCCAAAAGGCAGACCATAGGTAACCTCCATACCCACCAGCACAAAAAGGTTGTGTAAATCAGTGTGGAATTCAAAAAACTCACCAAAAGACACTACACTTCAAGCTCAAGTAAAGAGAATGCAGGGAAGCCCAAGAAGCAATGGTTAAGGCAGGAAATACACAGTTTACAATGACAGCAGACAAAGGCAGATGGTCCCAATAGTTGAGAGGAAGGAAACAGTAAAGCAAACACAATGTAACAAGGAATTTTGAAGAATTTTTGCCCTAATAATCAATAAGTGATTTGCAGTTTACTCATTAGTCCTATTATTTTGGTTTTTAAGATGTTGCCAAGTCTCAACCTTAGTTTTCGCTCAATCACGCTGCAATACTTTTTAGAGCACTAAAATATTCCACCTTGTGAACTAACTTGCAATAACTTTAGAAGTAATTATAACTTATTCATAAAAGATCCGTTTCTGGCACTATGCTACCTAGACATTCATTAAATATTCTAGATCATGCAACTAAACAGGTTGCTGAATGTGGTCATAGCTTAAGAAAATAAACCAATAAAGGATAGCATTCTAGACGACTTCCAAAGGTATATTATTCATTGAAAATATGCCATTGCCATAAGAAAATCTTCAAGATTTAGTTGTCTTCAGGGACTGAGTTCGAGTCCAACAAAAATTCCAACCTGATCATCAAAAAAATCTGTACACTTGTAGCAAACCCGCATTCCATTGGATAGGATTAGTTCAGAAGCTCCGATATTTGTATATTCAAGTTGGCTCACTATGTTCCTGCAGTAACATTTTGGATCAAGTTTGGAAGAATGTGATCAAGTTTGGTAAACACAGATGATATTGGGTAAACACAAAAACTTAAACTAATTCCTTTATGTATGAGTAAAGTTAGGTTAATGCATTTATTTGGTAGTATAACTATATGAACAGAGAAAGAAGATAGCAAAATAACGCAGACAAACTATTCAGTTGACTTCACCCCGGATTTGGCTTTGTAGCGACTATTTCTTCAGGAATGTTTTCATCATCCCATGCACAAATGCTTCTCCTCTCCTCTAGAGCATTGACTTGCAATACCACATTTTTCAGGTCATCAACAGTTGCAGAAGCTCGCGGTTCAACAGTCTTTACAACACAGCTGCATGATGTTTGCAACCTCTCTGAATATTGGGAAACCTCCAAAGCAGATATCTCTATTCGCAAGAAACTCAACATGTGACTAATTGTAAACAAAAAAAAATGCCATGTCAATCCACAAATTTTCTTGAACAGTTAATGCAGTAAAAGTTACTCACGAGGAAGAAGTGTCTTTTGAAGTTGAGCCTCATACTCAATCCCAATGACAGGTTCATTTTTTAGAAAATGCTGCATAAGGAAACCCAAAATAGGTAAACTGGGTTGCTCTATCCATCAAACAGGCAAAAGAAATCATTAGAAAGGCTCAAGAAGCATATGGTCTTTACACTGGACGTACTTGTAAAAATTCATCACGTAAGTTGGTCGATTGCATTTGATCACGCTCCAAATAGGCAGATTCAATCTCTGCCATCAGTAAAGCTCGTACGACAGATATTTCGCGTTCTGAAAACCCATGTAAACGTACTCTTGCAACCTGAAATATAAAATATCAGAGACTGCAGCAGCAAGAACAACAAATTGAGCAACATACCTCAAGGAGCATTGACTGCAGAGCCTCCAGCGTGCCTTTCTCTTTACAGGATGAAGTCATTATACAAGCTTTTAGTGGACGAACTAGATTATCTGCAGCAGCTGAGCAGGAGAAATAGGGTGGATCATTTCTACGTGACAATTTAAAGAACCTCTGATTCAACGCATACAGAAACATTGATTCCACAAGCATATCTCTGTAATCTTTCACCGTCTTCAGTTCATCCTCGGGCACCTTGTAGCTAACCATAACTGCAGACTGTCAAAAGAGAGTGATAAAAATTAGCAATTCGGACAATGATAACAGAGATTCGAATTCTCATTACTCATTAGTATCAAATGGTATGAATGTACTAACCCCAGCAGCTTCAGATTCCACGAAACATGAAAATCGTGGTGCTTCATGAGATGGAACTGGAAAGATTGGTATGCATGGAGGGCTAGGATCAGAAGATTTCTCCCCAAAATGTACCTTTATTAAATCTATTACAGTCTAAAAAATAGAGAAAGACGTTGTTAAGAATATTGTAATGGGAAGAAGCATAAACTGAGTAGAGCATTCACAGATAAACAAATTCACCTGAGTGTCAGAAAAATCTCCAACAGCTATAACTGCCATATTATGCAGATTATACCATTTCCTATAGAATTGCTTCACAGTTTCAGGAGAAACTGTCCTAATAACCTTCTCCAATCCAATTGGTAAGCGCTCGGCATACTACAGTAAAGCAAACGAAACCCAAAAAAAAAAAAAAAGAATAAGAACAAACGGATTCATTATGAATACTTCTACAGTAATTAAGTAGCAAATGTAGTTAAAAAAGAAAAAATAGAAGCATGAAATCACCAACAACAGTAACCACCTTAGAACCTTCCATCATCAAAAGCCATTGCGCGTCCTGCATTCTCCCACTAGCATTCCTACTGGCTCTATACTCTTCCATAACCGCCCCTCTTTCCTTCTCCAAATCTTCCTTCGAAACCCTAATCTACACAACAGAAAACCGCCACAATCACATCCAAAAGCACCAGTTCAAACAATAACAAGGCCAAATCCAAAACTAGCTAAGCAAGTTATAAAATTAAAATAAAAGGAAGCAATAGTACCTCAGAACTGAACTCGGCCAGTACCGATATCGCCCGAGACAGCAGCTCGGGCTTATCGACCGGCACAAACAGCTCGTACACGGTCTCGTCAGAAGAAGTAACCGCATTCTGGCACGCGCCGAATTCAGCCCCAATGCTCTCCAAGAACTTGACGATATCGTGATTCGTGTACTTCTTAGTAGCACTAAACGCGAGATGCTCCACTATGTGCGCAACTCCTCGCTCGTCCTCCTCTTCCAGAACTGAGCTGCCACGGGAACAATAATAGAGGGAGCGATCACCTCCTCATCTATCTAACAAAATCAACAATAATTCTTTCAGAGGTGACGCGGCGGTTACTTACCCGACTTTAACGGCGAGGGCGAGGGCGGCACGCATTCTAGGCTTGGAATTGCGGCGGACATAGTAGAAGAGGCCGTTGTCGAGGCGGCCGTAGTCGGCGCCGAAGGGGTGGGATTGCAGGGGCTGGTCGGGGTCGATGTTGATTAGTTTGAGTGACCGGAATCCGTGCTTTTTGGCCAGCTTCGAGGTCTCTCCGGGAAGTAAATCCATCTTTTCGAGTAGAGTGCAGTGTTATTGGGGGGAGATGGCTTTTTCCGTCGTGGTTATGTGTCTTCCTCGACGAAATTAAAAAAAAAAAAAATTAACTGGTGAAGGAGGAGATATTTATAATGGACTTCTCCTCTTTACTCTTTTAGGTATTTCTTTTAGAGTAACGGTATGGCATTTTTTTGTTTAACGATCTCTTCTCCGTTTTAAGGGTGACGTGTTGGGCCGACTGGAGCGGATTTGGGGCACTTGACCCTTCTAACAAGAAATCCTGAATATCAGAAAGGTTTCTATTCCCTTCTCTTTATGTATTTTTTTTTTCTTTTGGTATATATGTGTAGTATGTTTTTTTTTTGATACTAGTGACAAATTTTTTTGACATAATTTGTGCATAAAAGACTTGTGCTTAAGCGTAATTTAAATATTTACTTTCATACGGTATCTCTTCCATTAACTAATATGTACATGGCTCAAAAGAGAATAAATCTTTCTGGAAATACTGTATTGCTTTAAGATAATTATCAATCCCAATTGAGATTATATCTCTTACTGTAAATTTTCTAAACAAGCTAACATGTTTAGCTTCTACAACCCCCCCTTTTTTTTTGTCTAACAATACGTACTTTAGCACTTTTGGAGGATTGTCGCATATGGCACCTGATGATGAACTGAACTTCAGTTCAACGTAACATATAAAACCTAACTCAGAGATTCGTTAGTTGAGGAGGACAACATTTGTTCGTTAAACTCGACCCACCACCATGTAGATGCTTTGTACGCCAATCTCTCTCCATAACCTTAACGGCTTAACCTTCGGCGAGTCAAACGGTGAGTTTCTATATCCCCTTTTTGTCTTAAAGACATAAGCTTTTTGTCCTTTTGCTCCTCAGTTTTCAGTTCTTCTAAAACTAATCGGCTTTGGGACATTCTGGTAACATAATACGACAGGTATTCCTTCGGTATGGCATTTGCAAGTTTGAACAAAGATTAGTGGCGGGATCCCACACCGTTTCCCTCACTTGGGACCTGGTGCTATTCAACAGGTATTGTGCTTTTGAGAGAAAAATTGATTTTGCACCTTGTCAAATATTTTTAATATCTTTAGTGTTATTTTAGTTGGTCTTATTTCTGAATTTCCCTTCAATTTCATATTAACAGCATGGATTTGCAAAGAATATAGATTGGTCTGTTGTGGATGTTTTGGATTCTGGAAATGCAGAGGGCGGAATCCTGTTGTGACTCTCATGGTCCTCATAACCATGCCATGGTGGGACTTTGGTTTTCAAGTTATTTATAAGGTAGACATTCACTTTATTTCTGCGGAGTAGTGTCCAGCTTGCAATGCTGAAAGGCAAAGGAATATAGGAAAGTATTGGGCACACTCACTCATTATATAATAACAGCAAGTGCTCTTATGCATAGGTGCCATCAACCGTGGTTATTTTTGTCAAGCTTTCAGATTTCTTGATATCAGCTTGTTTTGATTATTTCCAACGCAGGTGATTCTTGATGCTAATAGCCTCTCCAGTGAGCTAAAGATTACGAATATTGGCAAGAAGCCGTTCTCATTTACTACGGCTCTCCATACATACTTCAGCGTAAAATACCACCGCTCTCATGCTTTGCAAACCTGTGTGGTGGTAGTCTGACATCATTTCATCTTTAGATATAATTGATAACATCATTACATCTTTAAATATAACTTCCTCTTATTTACCAAAAAAAATATAAAATTTCCATTTATTTTATACTAATCTTTAAATATAACTTTCCTTTTGATCAAAATGTTAATGCGTATTTTCTTTCAAAAAACATGAAAATTTGGGTGGTGAATGGGAGGGTTGAAGGGACAATGTTTTGATTTGCTGAAACTTTGCATGTAAAAGAAAGAATTTTAGTCATTAGTTGATATCTGTTGGCATTAGGATAAGAAAAAAAAATGATTGGACTTTTGAATCACTCACAATTTGATTTGGTTAAAATTAAATGGCTTGCAGAAATATATGATAAGGTGAAATCATGCAGGCCTCTGTAACAGGAGCATCTATGAGAGGTTTGAAAGGTTGCAAAACACTGAACAAAGATCCAGATCCTAAGAATCCAGTGGAAGGCTAAGAGGAAAGTGATATATTTACTCTACCCGCCGGTCCCACTACCGGGAGAGCCCGGGGCCGAAGACCGAGTCAAAGCCCAACGAGCCCAACTCGATCGAGAAGCCCGCCTTCGAGACTCCCGGACTATAAATACCCCTTAAGCCCGTTTATTCCATATGGTGTAATCTAAGCTAGCTAGGCTCGGGCACTATTCACGACCCCCTTTCCTCTGTAAACCCCCGTGAACATCAACAAAATACATACCCCCTATTTTTAGATTACATCAGTGGCGACTCCACTGGGGACGACGATCGATTCACGGTGAACAACCGTTCAATCCGTTTATCCCCTTCAACCAAACAACAACAACAAATAGTTGTGCTCATCAGAGCAACAACAGCAAAACAGCGACGAACAGATTTGTTCCCAAGACAATGAATCAAACAAATCAAGCAACAAAGAAAAATAATAAACCAAATTTACAGGTAGAGCTTGGAAGAGAGGACCCGGATCTGACCAGATCCGGTCAGGACCAAGGCGGATCTGTCCCGATCTGTCGAGCGCTGCCAAAGCTGTTGCTTCCAGGGACGTCACCGCCGTGAACCGCCAAGTCGATGTCCTTGCAGAACGGCGGCAAAGGGAGGACTTCCGAGAAGCCGCGCTAGGACGCACCATTGCCGGAGCCGCCTTCGACGTCACGCCTCGCCAAAGACAGGTGGAGCAGAGGAGGAACAGAGCTCGAGGATGAGCTGTCGCTATCCCTACAAGGACCAACGCCGCCGTCACCGTCGCGTTCTCCTAGGCCGACAACAGCCTACGCCGGCACTTCTAGGTGGAGGAGCTGCTGCTAACAGCCCCTGTCGCCGCCGCCGTTCGTGCAGGGCCGCCGGATGCACCCTCGATCCGCCGCCGCGAGCACCTCCTCAAGCCTCCCCGTTGCACACCATTAAGGCGCACACCCCCCCGGAGCTGGACGCGATGGTGGAGAACGCCTTCACTGAAGGCAGCCGCGACTTGAAGAAGAAAAAAAAGGGGGGGAGAGGAGGAAGAGAAGTGTGGCGGCGTGGAAAGAAAGGATTGAGGAAAAAAAAATGTGAAAGGGAAAAGAAAAGAGTAGGAGCGTGCGAGGAGAAAAAAAAAGAAAAAAGAAAAGAGTGGAAGGGAAATGTGGGTGCTGTGAGTGTGGGCAGCACCTCATTTTCGGCCCATGGGCTAACAAAGACCCTCCTGCTAAGAGTGGACCTAGGCTGAGTCCACAAAATTTTTGTAACATGTATATATTTTCTAATTCATACTAACAGGTCTTACGAAAATTTTACAGATCCTCGAGAAGGAATAAAATGCGAAATAAACTTGGAAGATGCTTGCAAAAATAGGTCCAGAAAGCAGGACCTACAAAGTCATCAACAATTAGAATGTATAACAGGTTCAAATAAAATTTCGATACAGCCTTCTAACATAATAAAGAGGAACAGATATTGTGGTCAAAACTGGGATCAAGAAGCCCACGCACGAGGACCAGAGTTGCCCGGTCTTCCAAGAAAAAAGTATATATATATAATAAACATTATGCAGGTTCTCATGAATCTTTTAAGTAGGTTTGCAACAAAAAAATAAAACAGGTTCTCGATTTGGATAAAAAGGGGAGAAGAGAGCAGTTGCTCGTGAAGCTTTTGTTGCGTTTTGCTAGCATCTAAAAAAGAATAGTTCCTATCGAATTAACAATAATATTTCACCAACAATCCAACAGTAGGTCCTACAGAATTAACAGGCCCTGCAGAAGGATAACCAGGACCAAATCAATCTAACAACAGGAAGTATTGAATTAACAGGACCTGCAAATAATGGACAGAACTTAATCTCATCCGAGATCCACAATTCAGGTTCTTTTAATGTTTATATTGTACACGCATGATATGATAATACTACATATTAATCTGTTACTTTATAACGATTGGCACTATTGTGTTCATCCATCTCACATGCAACTTTTGGATTTGTATGATTATTTAATTCTATCACCGAAATGCGGAAAATATTTATATGATTCCTTACTTATATTTTATGTTGTGCACATAACATAAAAGATAAACCATGATCATGATATACGAACCTAATTTATATTGTTACGGTGCTTGATTATTTTGTGATTTATTTAGCAATAATACCTCATATAATTGTTATGCAAAAATAAAAGAAACTAAATATTGATGAGGATGCCTTTTGATGTAATTTTATTTCGGGCATGGAAATACTGTCACGAGATACCTCCCCGGATGAGAAACATAAGTCATTAGGTTCAGGAAAAATTTTCAAAGGTCTAAAAGGAAGGGCGGAGGTTCGAAACAAATCCGCTCGTCCCGAAGACATTTTCATTGTTGAAATGCCAAATTGAAGCAGATCCTGTAGAGCCGGCTCAGGTTCGATGAGGATCCTGAGCAGACACCAACGGATACTCAAAGTGGGAACTAAAAAATTCTCAACAAAGTAACCTTTCGTCAAAATACATACATCAAAAGGCGAAACAGGGGCTAAAACTAAGGAACTTCAATAGAGATTCAGATACGCAGGTTCTCTCCAATAATACCATTAAAAATGAGGATAAGTCCTATGGAGTTCAACAAAGACGAATCCTTGGAAGTACAGGACTCGAGTGGAGGTCCTGAAATTGGTCTTGGCCAGAGGTCCTAGAATAGGTGCATGTCAGATATCCAGGTCTTAGGGCAGGAGCCTCCTAAAGGAAATGGCTCATGGAAAACTTCTAAGGAAGTGGCGTGCATCTAACGAAGCATACGACAATGACATTTCAGGTTCCTGTAAATGGAGCAATAACTTCGAATGGATCCTGAGCCGTGATGAAAGACCAGAATAGGCCCTGAAGATCCTATGTGAACCTCATGACTCATCAATGACCCAATAGAAAGTCCAGGTCCTGCGACAATAAGGTCAAATTTGTCAAACTTCAGGCCCATGAGCAAAGTCACCTTCATGCCATCGTTAAGGTTCTAATGCCCGAGAAATGAACAGATCTTAAAGCTTCCGAAAAAGCAAAAACACTCAGAAACAGATGCTGCCAGGGTGATAGGTCCACAAAGAAGCTCCTACAAAGATGGAACAAAAGTAGAAGCTCGAACCCGAAACGAACACAATATAGGTCCAAATGCTCTAGAAGGCAAAATGCTCAACAAAACTCTTGAAATAGGTGCATAAAAAGTGTCCAAGTAGCTGTACGAGGTTCAAAAGGAGGAGGCCCTCCTTCTAGCGCCATAAAGGTGAACAAACACAAATGGTTCCTCTGAAAGCAAGGCTCAAAGGAGAACTGCTATAAGGGTGAACAGATTCAAAGAGTTCCTATAGAAAATTCATACGCCCTAGGTGCTCGAAATAAATATAAGTAGTACTAGTGTACAACCCCAACAGATGCAAAACAATTACAGCGAAACATATTCGTATGGCTAAGTGCAAAACAGGTTCCAGGTTCCAGTTTTCAGATTCTGGATTCCAAGATGAACAAGTCCAAAGAACCTTTTAAAAAACATTGTTTATGCTCATATTAAACCTCAACAGTTGTTCACAAGGCTCGGGGAATATATAAGATGTCAAAGAACGTTCTATAGAAGATACAATTATCAAAAGTGCTCCCGCAATGAATGCACACGTCAAAGTTGAGAAGTTTGAAAGCTCAAAAAATACTTCCTAAAGCCATAAAGGAAATCACTTAGGTGCAGAAAATCTAAAATAAAGAAAGCTGACAAACAGGAGGTTCGCGTGAAGATGCCTGAACCTCGAGGAGTTTCTGTGGTGGCAACTTAAGCCCCATGAAACCATGAAAACCGTAATAAACTATAGTTGAAGCTCTAAGGGAGATAGTTGGTGCCGATGAAGAATTCCTAGCAACTACTAGAAGCTCAAAGAAGCCTCAAGAAACTTTAAGGAGTCAAATAACAATGACTGGACATCTTATTAAAGATACTAAGATACCAGCCGCGGGGGCTAGACATTCAAAGGAGTTATACAAATAGGTAGTAGACATTCAAAGGAGTTATACAAATAGGTATATCCAAAAGAAATCTCTACATGGGAGATAGGTATCACAATGAGAGCTTCTACAAAGGAAAAGAAGCCATGTTATACAAATAGGTATATCCAAAAGAAATTCCTACATGAGAGGCAGGTATCACAATAAGAGCTTCCACAAAGAAAAAAGATGCCAATTACGCTCTTGAAATGAACAAACGATCAAGTCAACAACAGAAGGTGGTGGTTCGCACCAATTAACCCGGTTCAAAGAACAGAACCAATAAAGAAGCTCGTAGAAAGGCACGAAATGATTTGGAGACCCTCACCATGCCATACGTCGAGGAAAAGCGGAAAGCAGGTTTCAAAGTATACCTCAAAAGAAGCATGCTTTAGGTAAAGCAATGAAATTTTAGGAGAGGAGAATCTTCATGAAAAATAAACCAGGTTCCTATCAAAGGCGAAAGAACATTTTCTTTTTGAAAAATAGAAAGCTTATGAGGAATCTGATATGACGCAATTACAACAGTAACAGGTCCTCTACGTAGATCTTCGGAAACAGAAGCTTTAACATAAGCAGAAACCCGAACAGGTCCACCACGAAGTAAATAACTTAAGGACTTCACAAGAGGAACAAATGTAAAGAATAATCCTATAAGGGAACCAGAAATCTAAAGAGGCTCTCACAAAAGGTGACCAAACCTTTACAAGGCCTTTATTGGGCTGATAGGTACCCCAAGCAGCTCCTGTAAGCGCACCAACATCCGACGAAGCTCATTATAGGGCACAAAGTATAAAATGGACCATGCTAAGGGCTACTGCTCGAGGCTCCAAAGAGCGCAACATGCTCCAATGAAAGCGAAGCATAAAATAGGCAAGCTCAGACTTAGAGAAATTCTAAGCTTACCTAGGGGACAGGATCTCTCACAAACTCGCCCGAGTGAGAAAGCTACATTCGACTCCAAAATACATAGGTTCCCTTCAGGAGCAAGTTGTGCGAGGCTCGATAACAAGGGAGAGTAAAGGGTAAAGATTGAGCAAGAACACCATAAATGCATGAGGCTTCGTGGATACCATGAATCGCAAGGCCTCAATGTAGCCAAAAATAGCGAAAAGGTCCACGAATGCTATAGCACAAATTGGTGGTTTCAGACTCAATTGGAATCAAAAGCTCTCTCGAGTAAACGAGGCCTATCAACTTGCTTAAAGAAGAAAATTGCAACAAATCGCAGGTAGACGATGAAGCAACTGCAATCCAAATATAATGCAAAATTCAGACAGATCCTACAACACAAATAGCCTTTTAAGGCAAAGGCCCTCGTGCCTAAAAATTATAATGAGCATGGCCATGGTACCTTGTACCAATAAGAGCCCGGAAGCTCAAAGGCCCTCGTGCCCAAAAATTATAAGGAGCAAGGCCGTGGTACCTTGTACCAATAAGAGCCCAGAAGCTCAAAGACCCTCGCGCCGAAAGCTACAACAAACAGGCCTGCTAAGGCGATATAAACCCGAAAGCACAAAAGGCCAAAAGGTTCTTGAATACCTAAATTCACATCCAGCCCGACCGGGGTATTAAGTACCTGTAAGAGTCACTAGGAGAAGCTTTGAGGCTCCTGAAGCCCAAATGGAGCCCCTAGGAAAGTTGAGAGGCCGCCGAGCCTAAATCTAGGCCAAAGGTACAGAAGTACCCACAGGTCAAAAAAGCTACGGGCTGTTGAACCCAGAAGCTAAAGGTATACCTACAACAATTAATAAGCTTACTCAAAGGCTGTTTAGCCCGAAAATCAAGGCACATAATGCCCAAAATATTCAAAAGGACTTAAGGACCATTGAGTCTAAAAGCTAAAGGCATATGCTGCCCAGAACCTTCGAAAAGCTTAAGGGTTGTTTATCCCGAAACTAAGGCCCTCGAGCCCATGTCTTATACAGGAGCAGATGATAGAAGCTCACAAAACCATAACGAAAGGAAGAGTCTCTAGTGCGCAGGAAGCAGAGGCTCACTACAGCAATTCAATGCAGGACCTAGATACAAAGGCTACAGGCAAAGGGAGCCCAACAAGAGTCACAATTACTTCAATAGAACCAACTGAGCGAGGGGCTTGCCCAATTATAATGGGCAAAACAAGAGGCCCTGATCTCCAAACATAGGATCAAATCACAAAGCTTGCCAAACCGCAGCGAAAGAGAAAAGAGTCCTTGGAACCTACCAATGATACAAACCGGACCAATACAGGAACCAGAAGCTAAACTACATAAAGGTACCAAAAGCCGAACCTATAAGAAACAATACAGGGGGCTGGATCTAGATACTGCGAGGTCGCCTGGAGGACCTATTTATGGGAAGAAGACACCTAGAGAGGCAGGAACTCTCCAACACAAAGATAGACCCACAAAAGATGGGAGAAGCTGAAAAAGGACGAGGTTCATCACTCCCAAAAGGGCAACTTCAAATTTAGGAAAATAAAGTTAACGATATGGCACAAAGGAGCAAACGGACCAGAGGATTCGGAAAAGAAAACAATAGTCACAGTCGAAAATCCCGCCGATGCCCTGGAAAGAGGTCATGTGGAGCTTAGGAATGAACAACTCCAAGTGGTCCGGGAGCTAGAACCTCCCGCAAAATGTTAGCCTACTAACAAAGTGCAGATGCTGGAGTTGGAAAAAACTAGAACAGGAACCGCAGGGTCTAAAGGCCCTTAAATTTTCCATATCATTTGTCCAGGACGGAATACAGCAAAGTCATAGGCACACAAATAGAAGTTGGAGGCCCTCAAGCAGGCATACGGAAGGCAAGAAGAGCCAAACTCACAAATTACAAGGAGCCAGAGGTGCTGGGTTCACTATGACATCAAAGAAGGGCTAGAGGAGCCAGGTTCTCAAACGACAAGCCCATGACGGAGGTCCTCAGGTTAGCAAAAGAACCTGTAAAGGATATAGGTACCCCAGTTTAATCAGGATTATAGGTACCCTAATTAGTTAAATGACAAGCGAGGTTCAAAAACCAAAATACATGAAGGACCGAACGAGGTTCCGAAGAATACAGGTTCGTCAAAAATCGAGCGCAGGTTGAGGTTCTCAGGTTTGCTATGAAGCACGGGATAGAGATACCTACTTCAATAAAAATTACAGGTGCCCTGAATCATCAAAAGTCAAGCATACATGAAAGGTGCACAGGCACAATTAAAACAATAGATGCTCAAACTGGCGAGAATAACATGCAACAAGAAGAGACATTTTCAAAGCAGGATCCTCTCTACTAAGGAGGACCTCAGGAGCTAAGTGGTATTCCCATTCTCCGACAGGAGACCATCGAGGAACGATCACATTCTCCAACTGAGGCTCTGGAGGATCAGATAACAGCGCATTCAGGATCTTAATAAACTCCGATACGCATAAAAGGGGATACACACTGCACTCTTTTTTCCTTCATCAGGTTTTTATCCCACTGGGTTTTTCCTGATAAAGTTTTTAACGAGATAGTATTTCCAAAGTATATTCTATTTATGCCAATGTTGCCAGGGTCCAAATGCTCGTGTTTACAAGCAAGCCCGGCCATTTGGGGGGCTACTGATATATTTACTCTACCCGCCGGTCCCACTACCGGGAGAGCCCGGGGCCGAAGACCGAGTCAAAGCCCAACGAGCCCAACTCGATCGAGAAGCCCACCTTCGAGACTCCCGGACTATAAATACCCCTTAAGCCCGTTTATTCCATATGGTGTAATCTAAGCTAGCTAGGCTCGGGCACTATTCACGGCCCCCTTTCCTCTGTAAACCCCCGTGAACATCAACAAAATACATACCCCCTATTTTTAGATTACATCAGAAAGGTTAAGAACATGTTATGCATCTTTTGTACATAAACAAAAACGATGTCCAACTTCTTTCTGTTCCATTTGATATAATAAAAGACATAAATGAAAAGATAAAGAATGTATGTTTGCGGGATTAATGTTTTGAAATGTTCAAATGTAAATGACCAGGCAATGGTTTGAAAGGGCTTGTTTTCCGTGTAAAATATGTTCAAACTCAAGAGCCTGCATTATATGTTTTGCACCGTCTAACTATTTTTCTTGGCAATCAGGGATGTGGTCACGTTTCCTAGGTTTGTTGATTGCATTTATCTTGGCGCCCCCAACGAGCTGCGACTTGATGATGGCTCGGGGAGTGTAATACATAGTGAGAGAGTTAAAACCTCATTTCATGCTTTTCAATTGGTTTCTCCAAGATGTCCTAAACATTTGCTACAAATATTTTTCACTCTCTTATCCTTGTACCTAAACAGTTGGTCGGATGCAGTTCTATGGAACCTGCATCTGCAGATGGAAGCTTGTTACAAAGTTTTGTTTGTGCTGAAAATGCCGAGGATTGTGGGTATTCATTTTTCTTCTCTGCTTAGTTGTTTTGCCTCAGGAAAGTTGATTATTTACTTTCTAATAAGTAATGGCAATTTACTACCAAATTAACTGCAGAGACAATTCTGTCCTACATGCTTACCAATGAATACTATATACTTCCCTTTATAGTCATGTCAAGCTGTTTTCCTGATTCAACATTTTTTGGATGCTGCTGCTGATACAAAATGTGTAACAATAAATGTTTTTTCTGTTATCTTTATAACTGCCACTGCAGATGGAAATGTCCAGCCTGACATTCTAATTTCCAGAACCCTAATTTTAAAATCCCTATCTACATGAATGAAAGCATCGATTAGCATCAAAAAAAAATTTAAAATCCCTAATTTTAATTTCCAAAACCCTAATTTTAGAAACCTCAATTTCAATTTCCCAAACCGTAACTCTTAAATCCCCCAATTAACCCCTTACCTCACCATTAATCTCCTAATTACTATTAATTTCAATCATTCTGGTTACGAACCGCACCTAAGCATGTTAATGAACAACAAAAGATGGGATTTCTTAATACATATGCATAACGATATCCATGAATGCTCCAAAATTTGCATTAAAAGGCTCATTCCTGGCCTCATTACAGAATAGAATTGTACATTATACAGAGTAACCAATTCCTAACTAAGACCAAGCTCAAATGTGCTTACAACAAAATTTTAGATTCGATTTTTGTAATAAGTATAAAGGAAAAAAAAATGACAATTTTCTAATAACGAGTCCAATCATGTTTTGTTCCGAATAGAGTTAAAACAACAAAAATACATTACAGATTGACTAATAATACTTCAAAAACACAAAATTGACGATCTTAAAAGAAAAACACAAAATTTGAAAGATTACCTAAAGTTTTAGGAAGAAATATATATTGGGTTACTCTAAAAAAAAAAAAAGAAATATATATTGGGCCTCGAACATCAGCCCAAGGACAAATCATAAACCCTCTTTCTCCCCCACGGTCACATTTGCTCCCCATTTCCACGGTCAAGGTTCACTGGTCGGTCACTCGCCGAAAACTCCCTTCTCATCCTTCCCGGAACACAAAAATATTCTCACTCACTTATCTTCAAAACTGCAGTACCCGCCTGCCTTTCGCTAAATTACGCTGTCCCTTCTCCAATTTCACCCAAGAACATGCTTATCCTGCACACCCCCTTCGTATTCCAACTCCCTCCCAATACCACACTAACCTCTCATTTCTCCCGCCAGACCAATTCTCCCGCTCATTTTTTGCCCGTGACACTTCCGAAACAAAGCTACCGTCGAACGAGAGATTCAGTTACATTCGCTGCTGCGGGTAACAATAACGGGAAAGAAGAAGTGGAAGTGGAGACTGAAGAGAACGACGGACCAAGTGAAAGCCATTTTTGGGATAATTATGGTGGTTCTAGAAAAGGATTTCCTTCATCAAGTGGGTTTAGAGGAAGGGTCGGAAATGATAAAGACCCAGAATATGCTGAGATTCTTGGGGATATTGTTACTAACCCAGAAAAGGCTAGGACCAAAGTAAGCTGACATCTCACATTTTCCTCAATATCCTTTTGTGTGTTGTTCTTTTTTCTGTTTTCAAGCTCGGTATGTTTATCATCCGGGTGTGTATTGTGGTTGAAGGGTCTGTGTTTCTTTATGTTTAACTGTTGGTTTTTCAGCTTTGTTTTGTGGTGTCTTACTGATTGATGGATTTTCAGTTGGTGGAGAGAATGAAGAAGAAAAGGAGTACAATTTTGCAGACGAAGACAGGTTCAGATAAACCCATGAAGGTTACATTCAACAAGTAAGATATTGGATAATCTGTTACAAACGCTTCGGTTTGTCTAAATTAACCTTTGAGCTAGTGTTAGAATTTTTGTTGTATGTTTCAATTAGTTTTATGGGGTCAAATTGAAACTTATATTTGCCGTTTAGGAGGGGTAAGGATTTATAGATCCCCCATTGGAGTGACTGGAGTGCTTCGAGTGGCAAAAGATCGGTGCAGGTGCAAATTTTGATTGCATATTTTCAAAGTAGTTTTGTCCGTTAGCATTCCTGCTTGACGTGCATTTAAATTATTATCATAAAAAAAAAAAACAACTCTTAATTGTTCCAAAGAGGTTCGGAGTCTTGATATAAAAAAAAGAAAAAAAGAAAAAAGAGGTTCCGAGTTTGGGAGCAGGCGGCAAAAAAACAGAATTTCCATGTTGAATGCTCATCATATTTGGCTGTTTTGGTACCACTTAGAATCGGCATAGAAACGAAATCTGAGTCATTTTGTTGTTTGGTTGACTATAATCTATGACATAACTACTATAGTGAGGTTGTTTATGGTGAAACAAAATGGATTAGGATTCCCATTCCTATTCCCATTCCCATTCCAGGTTATAACCAAATTTAGTTACAGATATATGTGATTTTTAACACTATTGGTAGAAATAGCTCTGTAACAGATCATCTGCAATTTGAAGGAGTAAAAAATCTACCACTTTATTATTATTATGAACCAGAGCTTTGCATGTTAAAATGTCCTCTGAATGCTTTCTAATTTTGTCTGAAAGCGACTAAAAGATGTTTCCTTTTTTTTTGAGCAATATTGGTTGATGTTTCTGATCTTCCTGATTTCATGGCTGACATCACCAGGTTTGATTTCACGGACTCATACATATGGTTTGAGTTTTATAACACTCCACTGGAGAAAGATGTGTCCTTGATTTGTAATGTAAGTGACTTTTCTTAACTCAACAATTGATTTTTGTGTCTTCGAAATTTGACCACTTGACTGACTTGGCTTGTCTGCAGGCAATTCGGGCCTGGCACATCATTGGACGCCTTGGTGGATGCAATTCCCTGAACTTGCAAGTAAATACCGTTGTCTTTTTTCTTGACGAAAGAAACAAATATACTTACACAGATATCCCACTCCCAGGTCACCATATGCTCTCTATCTTGTGAGGGGACACTTGACAAACTGAAGAATATTTTGTTTTGATACTATGTTGCCCAAGGAGAACCTCTGAGTTCTGAAAGTCTGATTAAATTGCTTGAAAGTGAGACGCAAGGAGCCTTTTGGGTTTAATTTCACACTGACCAATAAAATAGTGAATTTGGTATTAGTTGTAATTTTCTTCTTTCCGAGATTCTGTTTGTTGTTTAATGGCTTCTTTTCTTTTGCAGCTTTCAGAATCAGAGGACAGTAAAAGACCAGAATATGATGCTATCGAGGCGGCAAAGATGGAACCAACGACATTTTATAATATTGGAGATTTAGAGATTCAAGAAAACTTGGCACGAATATGGTATATAATTCAGTTTGCAACGATAGTTAGTGCATTTGCGAATTCTTCTTGATGATGCTTACACTGGTGAAATTCTACAGGGTAGATATTGGGATAGCTCAGCCATTGCTTCTGGATGTTCTGATAAATGCACTGACACAGATAAGCACAGAGTAATCCACATTCATCGTCTTTTATCTGAACATCTTCAATACATAGTCAATATCTTTCTGGATCTTTCAGAAAATATAATTTTTTAAATGAATATTTCCTTGCAAATATGCTGAACCAATTTAATAGTCTCTAGATAGCTGTATAATGCTTTGGAAGAAATGGTTATTGCTCTAGGCTTTAAGTGATATTATTCTTACTGCTCAGGTCCGTGTTTGTGAAAATGCAGCACTTTGGATTATGCGTGCGCTGATCTGGAGCTCCTTTTTTTCTCTTTTGACAGCTATATAGGGATTAAACAGTTGGTATTTGGAGGATCTGAATTTGAGAATTGGGACGAGAGCTTAAAGTCTGAGGATGCCGGCTACAGCGTCCACAAGATTTAGAGTTCTGCATGGGAAACCTATTCACTTTTCCGTGCCAGATTGTATGAGTGTAGTGTTAGGGAAGAAAAATAATTATGACGAGTAATGGAGAATTTGGTGTTACATAGTAGGCTCCTCTTTTTCTCGTTTGGACTGAGACGGTAGGCATGTTGCAGCCTTAGATACGTTGCGTTAGGTTGTATAATTTGGCTATGCTAGTCTAGCAACGAACGATATTGTAATTAATAAAGGTGCCTTTCCCCTTTGCATCTGTCAATCATTCCACGGATGCCATGTTTTTACGGAGTGTATTAATTTTAGAAGTGTTTGTTTGCCATGATAGGGAGTGATTCTGCTTGCAAACGGAAAGAAAAGTTGGGAACTTATCTCCATGCAGGGCTTGATTTGGTGTGAGACTAGAGGGACAGCCATGATAGTAAACTTGGCAATGAACCCTCACCATCTTTCTTTCTTTTGAACAAAAATCTGAACAATGTTGAGAAGCTTAAAATGTGTGTGAGCCCAAGAATGTAGGTTACCGAACATGTGAAACCCTTTTGGAGGTCGGAAACAACAAACAGGGCTTAGGGCGAAGCCCTGGAGAATGATTGACAAAGATGCCATACACATTTGAAGGTCGGAAACAGCAAAAAAGGGCTAATTGGAAAAAAAGGCGACCATTTAGTGCATAAAGTAGCAAAATGGATTGAGAAATTATCCACTACGTCTGTCAAGTCTAATCATATGTCGAAAAGAAACTACAACTTAATCATTTACACTCAGGCCGCCTATCCCAGGACCTGAAAGGGCCAAGTGTTATAGTAGTAGCACAATATAAAATGCAGAAGCAAGCAATCGACCAGAATGTATATGCAACACCTCAGACGTGTTGTACCTTCTGGGCAATCAATTTTATCTCCTTGACCCTTTCATCAACCAATTGCTGGATCTGCTCTTCTTGCTTAGCTTGATTTTCTTCCATCTGTACACCAGCACCTTCACCATTCTGTGACCTGAACATTACAAATGACATCTCTGGATCGTAGTTACTTGGGACTTCAATAACTTCCTTTCCACCATTCCCAGAATCTTTCCCTAAAATATCAGCCTTCACACGACTTGCAATGACAGTCACAAAATCATCCAAGTGTTTATCGACAGGATTAAGGCCTAGATAAATCAAAACCTCCCAGCACTGGAGAAACTGCTTCCTATTGATTTTCAAAGCTTTCCTCACCTCCTCAATTACAGTGGAAGGAGGAATAAATCGAGGAACGTTGGTTTTCTTTGTCAATTTTCCATGTGTCAATTGCGAAACAGTTGATTGGACTGCATCCTTAATTGGATCAAAATGCAGCAGACGTCTTATGTCAACACAGGTTCGTACGCGCTGAAAGTCTTCTAGTGGTTCTTCAACTGTCAGGTCATAAACATCTTCAGCCATGGCAACATTACCGAGCACCTCAACAAGGTGGCCACCATAACCCTTCTTTTGGTAAGGAGGCAACACCAAAATCTGTCATCAGTTACATGTTTAATCAAATTGAACCGAAAATCCGGTAGCAAATGACATATTATCATCTAGCAAAATTTTGTTAATGTAAAAAAGATGAGGCAAACATGAACCTGGCCAAGTCGCAGACGACTACTATCAGGGTAATGGTAAAAGCGATACACTGCCATAAAACCCAATAGAAGATCTTGCTCGGCTCCTTGCTCATCATTTTTGGTCTGAATCAGGACATATAATTCCCAACCCGGATCAGCAACATCAATAGGATTGCTACCTGATTCAGGACATAAAAAGTGACCAAAACTGAGCTTAAAGCTACGCAATGAAACAAAAGTAATTCAATCCTATGACTCTCAACTCAGATACTAGAAAATTAGCAAAGAATGAGTTCATAAGCCAAGACAGATGAAAAAGTTGTTACCATCAACCAGAAGAAGAACCAGTGGAATCACGCGACTATAAAGATGTCCTGTAGCTGCATTTGCTATCAGCATGCGAACAACCTAAACCAATAGGACAGCACATCAAGTATGGAACTATCTCACGAAAAAAAATCTCCAAACAGCACATGCCAAAAGTAG
Source organism: Turnera subulata (assembly GCA_028386065.3). Classification (NCBI taxonomy): domain Eukaryota; kingdom Viridiplantae; phylum Streptophyta; class Magnoliopsida; order Malpighiales; family Passifloraceae; genus Turnera; species Turnera subulata. The sequence goes on from JAKUCV010001458.1 coordinate 95,537, forward strand.
CATGGAGAAGAACTGAAGCTGTCTGCATTTAGGTGTATACGTCCCAGCCAAAGTACATCACCTTATCTCCAACTAGTTAATTTTCAACAAAGAAACAGGAAAACATCAATAAGGCAGGAGAGGTTCACATTTCACATTCTTGCGAATCATAACATGCCAAGCCATTCATTGTAATCACCAGAGAAGGGCCATATTTATTAAAGGAATAATTTTAGAAGCAAGGGTTCCAAAGAGAACCCTGCTTGCTGATGCCATTTGAAGTTGACAATGATGAGGCCATTGAGATTTATGCTAGATCCTTTCCCCCTAATTCTCCTTGAGACATCTTCTTTCTTCTTTCCTTCTTTCACAACATTATGCACAAAAATATGATCCCGATCAATTCTAAAATTAGCTCATTACATTTAAATTCCAGGCACGTTATCACTTTTAGTTCTCCAAGTCAAGTTGGTATTCACATCCAACCTATATCGCCTAGTGAGGCCATGGGCTCAAAATTCCAAGTAAAAAGGCAAGCAACCGCTAATTTTGTTGAATATAAGAGCATAGCAACTAAATATGTTAGGTACCTTCACGTCTGAAGAAGCTTCCTGTAAGAGAGAATTCGTATTGCCAGCATACCCATTGGAGACCTTATGTGGCAATATCTCTCCACTTGAAACTATGGACCTGAGAACATTTAGCAGCCGCAAACCATGCATTGCTCAGCAGTGCAGGCAAATAAACCTTGGCTATCATATAACGCAGAATAGATCAATAAGTAGTACCTAACAAAATGGCTCTCTGTTGAAAATGTCTGAAGAAAGTCATCTTTGTTGTCAACAATTGTCTCAGCAAGAATTCTCTGCAGAAAACACAAACTTATCAGTTGATTCAGTGAGGGAAGAGGTCAAATAAGGGCAGAACATTGGAATGAATTCATACCTGAAGAGCAGATTTTAGGTCTGTGATCCCTTTTCCTCCCTAATAACATAAAACAACACCAAGCACCAAAACTGTTATCAAGAGACAGAGCACTGGAGCCACTTCCAATCAAGACCATATGTCAGAAAACCAAATACTTTGAAATTACAAGTACCCATAATGCTATAACTCACATCAGATTTGCTCTGAAATGCAATATCAGCGTATGAATGAAAGGATATGATGCTAATCCAGATTGTTATCTGCATAAGAAATAATGAAGGAACGGATTACGCTAGGACCCAACTTACAGATCACTGTTACAGTCAATATGCAACAATACTTGTAAGCTTCAATTTAAGAGCATAGATCACCTTTAACCCCTTGTAACCGTATATTTTACCATCATCATCTTCGAAAAAGCTATTTAAATCAACCGGACTGAGACGAAAACTGTCTGGAGCTCCCACTTCCTCCTTGCTCGAGACTACGCATCAGTAATAGGATATGCATGAAAAGCAAAGAAAGGATCAACAGAACTCATTATGAATAGTACTGCAACAAATGCTAAGAGTTGAACTGCGACTACTGGTGAAGTGAAATTATGAATAGTATTAAAAGTTCACCCGAAAACGTTAGCTCTATTTTGGTCCTACAAATAGGTTGTTGAGAAGTTTGAGAATAAAAGTATCAACCTCACTCTTTAACATATCTTCATCTCCGTGTTAAAAAAATAAAAATTATCTCCGTCCTTCACTAAGTTAGGTCAAGCAGTAGGTAATCACAATTTATAACAGGCATGAAATGGATCTTACCGAGATAGATCTCAATGCAAGCATTGGCCTCGATTCCAGCATCTGCACAAAAAATGACATTTCAAGAACACACATAACAGCAGCAAGTGAGTAAGGGACCAAATACTTAGAAAAAATGAGGAAATTGAGAGTGGAAAGAGTAGAAGTAGAGAGTTGGGCATTTCGAGGGGACACCGCGACATCAGTTCAAGCGGTGATCGGAGAAGGTTTGGGTCACTCACCGACGTTTGAGAAGCCGACGCGGCGCCGCTTCTTGGGCTCGGTGTCGAGCTGTTGCCTCCGGTCCATGGGCTAGGGTTTTGAAGGCGGGAAAATAAAGGAGGAGAGGCGGGAAATTAAGAATTCCTTTGTGCAAATGGGTAAGGATTAGGGCATATTGGCAAAATGATTGTATTTAGCGGGCAAAAAACGAAGCAAGCTGGTGATTGTATTTTGCACGTGCGACTGGTGGAGAAGCGTGGGAAATTGGCAAAATGACGAATAGATGGGCCACTAGGCCCATTTTACAGTTATGGCTTGCTTCCTGCTAAGGCGTTTTGGGCCCAAAAAGTATTGGACTTCGAAATTCTCATGCTCGGGGGATATCGCCATCGGTTGTTGTTATAAAAGTCGAGCACTCGGCAGAAGAAGAAAAGAAGGGAAAAAGTCTGGAACAACTAAATAAGTGGGAGGCTATTGGTAGATGAAGTTTTATAATATAAATCAACAATTGAATATCCAAATTCATATTCTAATTCTATAATGTTTGAAAAAACAATCAATTTTATCATTAACAACATTCCAATTCAAGGCAAGCCGTGAAGGCTGAAACATACACTGGATCCAACAATTTCGACTTTGCTACTTCCATGAGCAATTATGGCCGACCTCCAGGCACATTCTAAAGGAAACCAGAGACCCAGGTGTCACTTGTCCCCTCCTTCCACATTCCCCATTTCCATCTCACGCTGGGGCGAAGAGCTGTGCATCCAGAGATAAGATTTCTAGCCACGTTATGCTCAACGTCAAGGTGTAATAGCAATCCGATTGCTGACAAGTTTGTGCACTTATCCAAGACACTAGAAATAAACAACAAAGTAAGATCAACGTCCTGTATTACCAATTGAGCAGTGATTTCTTTCAACCCCTCCATCTGAATATGTCTCTGAAAACCATTGACGAGAAAATGTGTCTCAGCTTCTCGCCATGCACCACCCTGTAAACGTAGGTAGCTCAAATTTGGAAAAACATGGAACAACACCTCCAGGCTAAGGATTGTCTTGTCCACGGAACCAGCACACTTGAATGAGTCCAATTTCAGCGTTTTAATTGCGGGACCGTGAGGGAATGAATCAATGAGGCTGCAAAGATTTGCGGATTCAAGGGAAAGATTTTTCAAGCGGACAAGTTCTTTTACGCCTAACTCATTTGCTTTTTGGATAGAAAGGCAGAAATCCGACAATAGTGGGGTTTCGAGGACAACGGATCTTGGATTAACACATTTAAGCTCAAGTTTGACAAGGTTAGGTGAAGATATGGTCAGAGAATTTGCAGCATTTGACACTGTCCAGCGACAAGTTTGGAGACGCAAGAGATGGATTTTTGGTTCCTTGAGAGGTCCAACTCCAATGAAATTCAAGACTTGCAAGCATGGAAAACAAAGATTAATCATGCTCAGGTTCTCGTCGTCCAGTGTTACATATTCAAGGGTTAAAGTTGTGAGACTAGGCATTGGATTCAGCGTCTCCACAGTTAGCCAAGCATACTTCACCTCAAGCTCGAGAATACCATGGCCTACACATGAACAAAAAACACCACTATCAGGAATTTTGTGCTTTTGTAAAAGGTAGCATATGAAATATTGTCGATTCAACAATCCAACTTACAACAAGAAGAAACCAAAGCCAAAAATCTTGATCTCTTCAAGCAAGACTGAACCCACAAATTTGAAATGGACAACGACCTCAACTCTCCACAAACCTTTGGCAGCCACTGGTTCACAAAACCCTCGTCAGTTAAATGTAAATCATTGTTGCTATACCTCTCCTGCTCAAAAGATAGTTCGCATAACAACTTATCGACGCCAATAGAGATGGATTCCACGACATGACAATTTCTTGCAAGATTTGTAAACAGTGCCTTAAATGACTGGGGTCGAGGTATCTCCAGCGGCGACCTTGATTTGAGGTACCGTTGCATTGTACACACAAGGTTGATAGACCGGACCTCATGGGACAGGGCGTTGAAGGTTTTAGAGACGAGTCTGCACCGAGCAAGCTCCGCAGAGTCGTCTAGCCGACGAAGGATCTCAATGACCACTGCTGGAGGTAGATTATCCATTTACGAAGACACAGAATGTTCTCCTCTTTTGGACTCTGTTGCTGAGAGAATACCTGCAAATGTTTGAGCATACTTAATGTAATTAAACCAAAGTATCATTTTTTGCCGTCCTAAACACTTAGTGTTTCCTTCGAATGGCCGGCATAACGTGGACAAGCAAGTCCTTTTCAGTTTGGCTTATTGCAGAGCTAGATTCCAAGCATAAACAAACATTTCCATCAGCGGATAGTTTACAAGAAAATGATAGGAGGTAGCACAGCACTACATGCCGTTGTTTTCCATTGGCTGTTTGGTAGGGTTGGATTCGCGCGACATTGGAGATATTTGCTATTGCAAACATTCGGATATGTTCGCCTGACAGATGAGCTAGAAATGAGTCATGGCATCTAATGAATGTCAGAAGCTGCTTGAACTTGGAGTTGGAAGAAGTGCAAGCATATCACAAACCAAACCTTTATACACCTTAAAGCAAAGTAACTAACATAAAGATAATCACTGCGCCGCACCTGTGAAAAACTGATGATTTCAGACTCTATAAGGTGCAGCACAAAGGAGTGAGGACAACAGAAGCAAAGTAAGGCCAACGTGTACAATACAAGAACGAACAGAAGACTCTCGTCATCGGACAACACAGCGTTATCCTTCTCTTTAGAGATGCGGAGTACATAATGGAGAACCCCAAATATGTCAGCGACTGTTCGAAAAATAAAACATCAAAATTTTCAGCACCGGACACTCGCAGCTAATGTGATAGCTATTCACTGCAATGCCGGAACCAACTCTGATTGTCGTATCCAATAGATGCATTTAATTCATTTATCTTCATTGTTAAAATAACTAGACATGTCAAATTAGATGCCATAGAAGACCCAAGAATCCTCTGTATCTTACTTCCACATTCCCCATCTCCATCTAACCTTTGGGCAATTATTTGAACAACAAGAGATGAGTTTTCGAGCAACTTCGGGGTCAACTTCTTGGTGGATGAGGAATGCGACATCTAACAGGTTGCTGCACACATCCAAGATGCGGAAAATGAAGGATAGGGTGACATTAACATCATGTATCACAAGTTGTGCGCAAATTTCTTTCAATCCCTTCATCACCACCTCACTCTGTACACTTCTAGAGAGAAAACAGGTCTCTGTTTCAGACCAAGCGCCAGACCTCAAGGTAAGGGAGCTCATGTTTGGAAAAATGTCAAACAGTGCCTCTAGGCTAAGCAATTTCATGTCTACGGGTCCAAAGCATTTCACCGAATCCACAGTTAATCTGTTAATTGACAGGCCACAAGGAAATGAACGAATGAGGCTACAAAGATTTGCAGATTCAAGCCTAAGGGTTTTCAGATGAAGAAACTCTTTTACTTTGAATAGGTCTGCTTTCTCGAGTGAAAGATAGAAATCAGACAGTAGAGGAGTCTCAATGACAAGGGTGCTTGGTCTAATACAGTATAAGTCAAGCTTCAAAAGTTCGGGTGCAAATATAGTCAGAGAATTTGGACCATTAAGTGCCTTCCACTGACACTTTTGAAGGCAAGAGAGGTGAATCTTGGGTTCTTTAAGTCCTCTGACTTAATGAAATTGAGAGCTTGTAAGAAAGGGAAGCAATGATTAACCACTTTAAGATCTTCATCATCCAGTCTTACAAATTCAAGTGTCAAACTTGTGAGCATTGGCATTGGATTCAAACCAGTTACAGACAGCCAAGCGTTCTTCACCTCAAGCTTCTGAAGATGTTGACCTGTACATACCAAGACAAAGATCAATCTCATCAGAGAGAATTTTACCAGATCAGTATTCTCAAATCAGACCCTCCTCAACAAAAAGAATTAAAATCAAAAGCATCCCCAAAGCTCACTCATTTCTGGCTGGAACATGTGCTACACTGCCAACAATCTCAACTCACCACTCAATGAAATCCATGAAGCAGACCACAAAAGACAACACACAGTTTAGTTTAAAAGCTTCTGAATTGGAATTTTACAAGTGGTGCGGGCGAGACTACTTAAAATAGATTAAAATTTTGAGGAGTTTGCTAATGCCCTATGCCTATGTGTATTTCATAGATCGTCAATGTTTCCGACTAGTTATGCCTCTTTTAGTCTGAATCTGAAGATTGTCCAAAACAAAACTACACACATTAATACTATTTTCTTCTTAACTAACACATTATTTTTAACTCACCAAGCGAAACAAATATCAAACTTTTCCAGAGCTCCAGAAATGATATAGCTTAGTTCTACAGATAAAGCCACTGTTAAGAAAGAAAGGAAGAGAAGAGAAACTCACAGCAAGAAGAAATGAGACCCAGAAACTCGGTCTTCCTCCACCGAGCTTGGAACCAAAAATCGTTGACCTTCAACTCCTTGAGCTCCTCACAAACCAGGGGCAACCACTCCTTCACGAACCGCAAGTCCGTTAGATACAAATCATAGCAATAATCCTCCGCGTCATACATGAATGCCAGGCCACCGAGCCTGTCCGCCACGCCGACGGAGACTGACTCCAGGGCGCGTGAATTCCCCACCAGGTTCTTGAAGACGGTCTTGAAGGGCATGGTCTCGGCTCTGGTCAGCGCCGACCGCGATCTATGGTACCAGGAAGCGGTGCAGGTGAGGTTGATGTAGCGGAGCTCGTCGGCGAGGGCGTTGAAGTTCTTGGAGACGACCCGGCACCGGGCGACGTCCGCGGAGTCTTCTAGGCGGCGTAGGATTTCGAGGATGACCGGAGGTGGCAGGTCGTCCATGGGAGCGAAGTGGGTGATGAGGAATAATTTAATTATCTTTTTAAAGGAAGTTGTTTTTGTGGGGTTTTTGTAGGGGAGGAGGACTATCAGGGAGAGTGGACATTGGAGGCTCGAGTTTGTGATGCTTCCGTTGGAACCGACGAGGCAAAAGCGCACAAGTTAAACGAGATCTCCCGCGCGTTGATCATCAATTGCTGTTCCTGACTTTTTGGAATGAGACAAACTGATTTTAATTTTTTAAAAAAACTGATAGTACTGTTTGTTCAAAGTTGAAACCATTCCATACGTGGAGGGCAAACATCTATTATTCAAATTATAAATTAGCTTTTTTTCGGGTCAAAATAAAACAACTAGCATTTATTTTACGTAATGATGAAAACAATCCCATGGCACCTTGGTATCGCTTGGTCGCTGTATTGTTTCAATGGCTAATAAGCTATCCAACAATGTTAAAGACGAAACTCAACAAGGTGATCGCAATTTCAGTTGAAAAATGCTTAGATATGGGATGCAACCATCGCCTCCATCCAGAGTCCCCCATACGAAATTGTATGGTGAATTAGCATTGTAGAACTCTTGTCGTTGGAAAGATAGAAAAATATAGAAATGAATACCAGCCTAACAACGGCAACTCCTATCAATGCCTACCTTTGATGGAGATGGGGTTTTTGGGTCTTATAGTACCTGTTGTTTCACGTTTTGACCAATTTGGGTCCCTGACTTTCTGTTTAGATGGTCACGTACCCCGACTTTAAGTGGGCAGGCCAGCCATAGCGCCTCGGTCAGGCACCTGCCAACATGGCGGGCTGCCCGATTTTGGGCTCTCTGAGCTGAGCCGCACCGAAACGACGTCGTTTCGAGTTGAGACTACACCGTTTTGATGACGTGGGTTGACACGGTGGATTAGTGAGCCCCACATCACACCCGCCCCTGGTACAGTACCAAACCGACCCGAAACCCCCCCAGTTACCCGAAAACCCGCCCGGTATTACAGTACCTAACCTACTTTTTATTAATAATAATAATAATAACAAATATAACTGAATTGGTTAGTTATTTCCCTAAAAATTTTACTTCCCTTTATTTCTTTTTCTTCTTTGATATATATTAGTATTATCACTTAAATACTAATAAATACAATTAAATTCGGTTAATTATTTTCCTTATTAATTTTTCCCCCAAAAACTTTTTTTCCCCTTTTTTCTTATCTTAATATACCTTAAAAGTTTAAACCGTATCCAGTTCCCAAAACTTCATCTTCCCCAATCTCCAATCTCCAATAATTACTGTATCTGTTTTTTTCAAAACTATCAATTCTCAAAAATCCCACCACATTCACACTCAAAGTGGAATTCAATCCGGCAAACATCCCAAACCCATTAAAAGAAAATACACCACCAAAAAAATTACAAGAGACCATCCTAAAAACCCTCCCACAATCCAACCCAACAACACTTCGCCTCCTCCACCACCACCAAACACAACAAATAACATACCCATGGAAAGACACACAAATCGAGCTATGGAGACGTGTAGATCGGGACTTGGACAAACACCTTGGCGCGCGCCGCTCACGGTGGCTATGCTACGGCGGCGTGATGTCTGGGCTACGTCGAAGGCTACAGTCAGTGATGTCTAGGCGGCACCGTTGTCCCGTTTGCTTCGTGCTCGCGCAACCCTGCCGTTCGTCATCGTCGATCGTGGTGGGCGGCACGGCGTTGCTGGGTTCGTTTTAGTTCGCTTCTCGGTGACGCTCGCCACTAGTGTGGTGGCTTCAGTCGCCCTTGTGACTGATCTGGCCACGGCGGCCCCGTCTAATGTCGGCGGTGGTCTACTCCAGTAGGCGGCATGGGTATAGCGGCGGCTCCTGTGGAGTTTGAGGTAGAAGACGAAGCTATGGCTTTGTCCTCCTAACACACTTCACTAGTTAAAAACCCCCAAAAAATAAAAATCAACAGAAAGCATGGCTTCGTTGTGCTATTTATTTGCTATTTGTAAAATATTTCTCCATTTTATTTATACCTCCACCGAAATAAATTTGTAGGCTGAAAGCATATAAATACTCACTTGCGCCCCTAATGTACTGCTTGCTCTAGTTTAATGCATTTCTCCCGTTTCACCAACCAAAGAAAGCATATAAATAATTATACTTTAATTATAATAAATAAATAATTTAAATTTGGGAAATCATTATTATTTCATTATTTTTTACTCAATTTATTCATAAATAAATTTATTTATTATTTTTTGTATAATTTTATATTAATTTTGACATTAATAATGAACAAATTAAATATTCACGTCAACTTATTTTAAAAGATTTTTAAAAATAAAATTTGATTAAAGAAATAAAAAATAATTAAATAATTAATCAAACTGTGTTGGTAGGTGTTCTTTTTTAAATTCAAACCAAGTACTGGTCAAGTTTCGTTACCGGGCGGGTTTCAGGTCGGTTTGGTACTGTACCAGGGGCGGGCGTGATGTGGGGCTCACTAATCCACCGTGTCAACCCATGTCATCAAAACGGTGTAGTCTCAACTCGAAACGACGTCGTTTCGACGCGGCTTAGAGAGCCCAAAATCGGGCAGCACGCCACGTCGGCAGGTGCCTGACCGAGGGACTATGACTGGCCTGCCCACTTAAAGTCGGGGTACGTGACCGTCCAAACAGAAAGTCAGGGACCCAAATTGGCCAAAACGTTAAACAACGGAAACTGTAAAACCCAAAAACCCATGGAGATAGATCCAAAGACTAGCGCAAGTTTTTTATAAAGTTGTGGTGGCCAACTTTTTGGAATGCAGATTGTATTTTGCTTTGAATTGGTACAGTTGTAAGTTTAATTTTTCTTAGGTGGAAAACTATTTGAGCACTTGCTTTGGTGATTAATATGTTAAATCTCAATAAATATTTTTTTATCAGTTTTTTTTTTTTTAAAAAACACTGAAAACATTTGTGATGCAATGCTGGATTTACCTTCTTAATCTGCCCCCTTTTTTTACCTTTTTTTTTCCTCCATGAGTATCTAAAACTTTTTTTCCATTAATCTAAATTTGACCCGTGTACTTAATTGTGGCTGAGAACTTATAAATTTATTGACAATAATTGATTTTATAAATTCATATCCTACTACATAAACTAATCCTAAATATTCGTCTGCTTAGATTTTATATATAAGTTCTTTTTTTTTTTATCCAAAACGCCATTACTTTCATTTATTGAAAGGAGGTGGAGTCCCTCTTAATGAGTTTACAAAAGTGTTCAGGAAGACCAGAAAAGAAACTAGTATTATCAAACTGCCTAGCATAATTGGCTAACCAATCAGCCGCCATATTGGCTTTCCTACTTACAAAGAGAAACCTACACTGCTCGAACGACCTGGACAGAGATAAAATTCGTGGAATAAGTGCAGAAATCTCCCACTCCACTTCCTCAAGATTGGCCAAGCGAATAGCATCAACAAGCACCTTAGAATCCACTTCAAACACAACTTGCTTCAGCTTCAGGTTCACAGCCTTATGCATACCAGTAATCTGACCCCACGCCTCCCCTTGCAACATCGATCCACAAACCATCTTCTTCACAGCCAGATCCACAAGGCGACCCGTGTGATCACGCAATACCACCCCGGTACCAAGCGTGCCCTCGTGAGCTAGAAAGGATGCATCAGAATTAACCTTGATCCACCCCAAATCTGGGGGTTGCCATACTACCAGAACATGGAAAATGTGCTGAACAGTGGATGAAGGAGAATGCCGCTGTGTACACAGCTCGGATGACAATCTCAAGGCTCTAAATACCGCTTTTTCCGGGTATATTTGTCTATTATCAAACAAAGCACCATTCCGTTGTTTCCAAATTTCCCAACAAAGATGGACCAAGTTTAACAAATGCGTCCCGTTGTGAATACCCGACCCAAAATCACTTGGGCCTATTCACCTATTCCTTTCACCTTCTTCCTCGGGTCAATCCCACATCATTGGAGTCGCCACCTAAGTTTTATTAGGGACAAAACTTATGAAAAACCCTCAAATGACTCCTTAGGCAACATGGTCCTGACGAACCAAAGATATGGGATCGGGGGTTCGTCACGGATGGGAAGGTGTTAGGCACCCATCCATGTTAGGTCGAAATCTTGTGCAATCAAAGAGAAAAATGCGCCTTGTGCAAGTGTGCAAGTATGCAAGTGTGGAAAACAAACAAAAGGGGGAGGAAAAGACTTGGCTTGCATCCTGTTATGAGACCGAGACTACCTACGTACCCGAGTGATCGGGGTCAAAGCCACGTAGTTCTAAACATGGCACACAGTGGCCACTTACATCATCAAAAGCACCAGCAATCAATCAGCCAGAATCAATCAAAAAAGGGTTTAGGATTACCTTATGTAGAGTGATAATTAACTCTGATTTTCTATGAAAATCAGAGCTAAAATTGATCTGCAAGAAATGTGTTAATGGGCTGCACAAACTCTGGAGAATAATTAATTTGGATCCTCAAACTCATTCCTAACCCAACAATAAATCATCTCATTATAATTGGGTAAAAACAAATAAAAAGGCCCAAATATATTTTAATGCAAATGAACCTTATCACATGTTTTATCCTAAGGTTAAATCATCTCATTAATCCTAGGATTTAAGTGCATAGAGGTTTATGTCATCAAAACACATTAATTCTACTAAATTAAAATTCATATCATGCTTGAACCTTAGACCAAATCATCTCATTGATCCTAAATCTACACATGTACAAAGTCGAATTTAATAAAATTTCCGTGGGTCAAATTTGGGTGTTTACAGATGCCCCTCGTTGATGAGTCCTTATGAATTAAGGACGAAACAACCTAAGACAAGAACAACCAAATTTGAATGATTGATGCTTGTGGTGTGTACCATGGGTTGAAGCATTCCATGCTCTGCTCCGGGAATCATCTCATCCCGAAGGTTTGAGGGGCTGGCCCTCAGTTTCTAGGAATCATCTCATTCTAGATTCTTGAGAATCATGTCATCCCGAGATTTGAGGGCCTGGCCCTCGGTTTCTGGGAATCATCTCATCCCAGATCCATGGTTGTCGGAGATCATCCCATCCTGAAGGTTCGGGATTTATCTCCTTGGGGAAACTTTCCTTTTCTTGAAAATCTATCATCCTTACCCTAGAGGGATTTTTCTAATGCACTATCGGCACGGTACCCTAAGTGGGGTTTGGTTACGTATTCTTACTTCAACCAGGGTGTTTCGCCTCCATACCATCGTTGGTCTTTCTTAGAGGGACATAGTCAAAGAGACTAAAAGGGGTGTCAAGAGATCTTATCCACGTATTCTTACTTCAACCAGGGTGTTTCGCCTCCATACCATCGTTGGTCTTTCTTAGAGGGATATAGTCAAAGAGACTAAAAGGGGTGTCAAGAGATCTTATCCATGAGGATATAGCCAAGCGACTAAAAGAGGGATCAAGAGATCTTATCCATAAGGATATAGCCAAGCGACTAAAAGGGGATCAAGAGATCTTATCCATGAGGATATAGCCAAGCGACTAAAGGGGGATCAAGAGATCTTGACATCGGAGGCTTAACATGCCCCTTTATCCATAGCTGGACGTCTACTCTATTTCTCAAGCTCACCGGTCCATAATCAACAAAGGTTCGGGTACCGTGCCCCTAGTATCATTTCATAAAAGGGTTTGGCCTTACAACTCATTTTATAGAGAATGCCCTAACTCATCAACAAAAGTTGGGGCTTACATCTCCTTGAATGCCAAGACAACAAACAACAACTAAAAAAACTTGGGCCTTATATTTTCTCAAGAATGCCCAACATCGATAAAAAAACTGGGTGCCGCCGTGCCCCTAGGGTCTGCGGGTGATTATAATGTCTACATCTCGAATGCGGGCGTGGCATGCCCGTTATTCTACATGTAAAGTCATCTAAAGATTCGGGCATGCCATACCCCTCTAGTCATTAACCCCAAGAAATGTAAGTCTACATCAAGTGATGAATTTAAGATGTTGTCACTTTCATTGATCATTTATCCTCAACCAAGTCTACCTTCTCAAGGAATCCATGTTCTACATGTAAATGATGCATGGGCATGTCTAAGTGTGTCGTCTTTTCAATGCATGGGTATGCCCCTAGTTTCTACATGTGAGTTTATGGATGCAAGTGCTTGTGACATGTTTCTCCCTTTTCTCTCTTTCCTCTCTCCAGGTGCAAGTGCTTCCTAATTCTACGTGATGTGTTTGTTTCTTGAATGCAAGTGCTCTCTACTTCTGCATGGTGTGTTTGGGTGTAAATGCCCCTAATATGATGTATGAGCATTGAAAATTATTCGAGCCAAAGGTGGAAGTTAAGAAACTTGAGAAAAAGCAAGTTATCCCATCAAAAGCACATAAAGTCTTAAAGAGAAGGATTCCCAATGACTATGAACTCATCAAATGCTAATTGCGACCCCAAGGGTGAGTTTTGCCAAAAGTTTTTTATGGACGAAAATCTATCTAATCAAGGCAAAGGGGAATGGATGAGTGGATATCCCCTCGAGAAATAGACAGAGAGGATGCCCCCAGATACTTATATAACCCCTTTTGTTGATGATGACATGGCCAATGGAGTGGTCTATCTTTGATGAGTAGTCCTCGCAATGTAGAAGGATGTGGTCTGGTGTATGGATTCATCATTGTTGGCTACTATCCCCATTTTCATTTTTTTCTTTCTGCCCTAACTTTTGCCTAGGCCGCCCTTTTGGGTTTTCAACCTAGCAGGCATGTCCTAACTTTTGCCTAGGCCGCCCTTTCGGGGTTTTCAACCTAGCGGACTTTTCTTTTTTTCTTTTTCTTTTTTTCCTTTCTTTTTTCAGGGATAGCAACCATTAAACTTGTGCTCGGTAGAGACTACTCAGGTCAGGCATACTCGGATATTCATTAGGGGGTAGACTCTCAATCTTAATCGTCTAGCAGAGCTGTGTCTATAAGATCATTGGAGAGATGTGCTTCATGATGACCGGATTCAAAATGAGTTTCTAGAGAGATGGGCTTGACTGACATCTACAACCTTTACATGTCCGAAAAAAAGGTCTATATGATTACAAAAGAGACCCGAATACAATCGACTGTGTAGCATGTATATCTAATAATGACTCCAATCTTTCCATTGAATCAATCTGGGAACCAATAATAGACCGAGCCCGTTGCCGGATTACCTATGTATCTGTGGATGTGGTGTCAGGTCTGAGATGAGGGTGTTTTGTGGAAGGTTGAAGATAGTAGAAGTTTGCGAAAGGCTGAAGGTAGGGGGTGCTGGTACAATGATGTTTTAGTGGGAGGCTAAAGGTAGCATGGGAACACTTGTCTTCTTCATTACAATTTATTCTTCCCAATTTCAGGAAATAGATGATGAATTATTCAAGCACTAAGGGTCACTTTTCTTTCCTCGTTTCTTTTTCTTTTTTCTTTTTGGTTTTTTTTCTTTTTACTTTTTTTTTGGTTTTTTTTCTTTCCTTTCATTTTCCCCCGAGGAGAGTGACCCCTTTTGAACAAGTGCAATTGTATAGGGCTTTTTTAGGAAGCGAGATTCATCTTTGGGAAGCAACTCTTCTAGACAAGTGTTCAAGGTAGATGTGATAGGGTCAACATGGGTGTCGGGCTAGATAGGTGTTCAAAGGTCAAATCGGGTAAGTGTTCGAAGGTCAGGCATGGGTAAGTGTTTGGAAATCGGTGTAAGTAAGGTTGGATTACATCCTTAGAATCAGGTCTTTGTAGTTCGTTTCATGGTCCCCAAGATTGATCCAATGGAATATCATGAAGTCATGTACAAGTTATCCCATATACACAAAAGATAAGGGAATCAAAATTTTAATCCTTATATGAAAAATTGAAGTGTAAATGATGACACTATTGATTGTTGGACATAGAATTTATCCCTTCCCCCCTTGGCTTGACTCAACTTCTAAACTTTAAAGAACAGCTATACCACCTCTCTCGATCCTCGGTCATCATTTTATCTATGCCTAGCAATTCACTCTATGGTCCTCAGTTAACCCCCACTTGTATTTCTTGTCCACCCATCGGAATGCATCATCTCCATTGTCATCTTCACCATCGTCTCCGAACCTTCTCCCTTGTCTTCTTATTGCGTTTCCATCATCGTTCTCACCGCCATCTTCATTGTTTTCCAATTGCTAGGCCTCGCATCTTGTTCATTTGGGAGGGTCCCATGGCAATGTCTCTATTCGATACCCCAATTTTGCTCATCCATTTGTCTTGTCAAGTTGGTCCCTCATTGTATGGCTCTTCCTGGGCTTGTCATCTTGGCTCATAAATTCGGTTCATAGGTAAAAATTGGGGCTTATATCTGTCTTTGAAGAAGGCCCAATCAGGTCACCTCGTCTCTCCTTCTCCTACCACGAATACTGGGACTTACATCATAAGAAAGCCTAACCAAGTCATCCCATCTCCCCTCTTCCGCCATAGATGATGGGGCTTACATCTTCTGTCACAAGAAGGCCCAAAGTCACCTCGGTGTTTCAAGTTGATGCTTCTTCATTGACTCTGCCTTCCTCTTACCTTTCACCTCAGGATATCTCCATGGTTCCCAATGTCTTTCCTATCCCCCTTTCTCGTCGCCTTGTGACGTAGCCATCATCCCTAATATCTTCACCATCCCCTTTCGACTAAGGCACTACCCACCCCTGGTGTCCTAAGGGTTCAATTCTAATGATAGAGTACATGGTCATCAGGGATCCTAGACTTAAGCTTCGTTTTCTTTGAAAATATTTGGAAATGGTGGAAAATATGATGGGATACATTTGCAAAACACGTTTCTTATCCTTTTAAAACATCTCTTTGAAGACTTAGGCCTAAAAGATGGGGATTTAAAAAGTGAGACACCCTAGCTCGAATTTGTGTTTTATCCTTTGAAGAACGTGTAATGCAATGTTCAATGTATGCAAATGTAAATTCCCTAAACAAGGTAGACTGGACATAGAGGACAACTGGGGAGACAACACCAAAAATTTATCATCGGTTTAAACATGCATACCTAATTCCCTAGGGTTCCTTTACTAGACTCATTGATCCACACTATGCAATATAGCACCCTACGCAGAGTTAGCACGGCAGTCCCGCTAGCCGGTTAGCGGACGGGGTCAATGGGCAGCGTCCCTTACCAGTGCGGGGCGGGCCCAATGAATTTTTTTTTCTATACTATTTTCTATATATATTTTTTATGGATTTTTTATTTATCAAAAGAAAAACACATTATTTACACATACTCAAATCCGCAACAATAATCATACAAAATGCACGTACCACTTATTGATTCATAATGCATGAGATGCTCATGGTATGTAGCTGGTTAGGGGCCAAAAGACTGCCGCTAGAGAATAGGTTGACCTACTCACATGTGATAATGGATATCGCGTGAGGTCCGAGGCCAGTTAATCCCCATCATTGCTAAGCATTGAGAAACGGGTTCATGCAAGCCACCATCACTTAAAGAAAGTATATGGTGGACTTGGCTTCCCTCGCCCTCTTAAGGTAAAGGCTTCACATAAATCATCATGAATGCAGGGCACTTATGATGACCAATAAAAAGGCACACAAAGCTCTATGATTGCACAAGATTTCTTAAACCCACTACTTCCCCAGTGGAGTCGCCAACTGTGGATACCCGACCCAAAATCACTTGGGCCTATTCACCTATTCCTTTCACCTTCTTCCTCGGGTCAATCTCACATCATTAAAGTCGCCACCTAAGTTTTATTAGGGACAAAACTTAGGAAAAACCCTCAAATGACTCCTTAGGCAACATGGTCCTAACGAACCAAAGATATGGGATCGAGGGTTCGTCACGGATGGGAAGGCGTTAGGCACCCATCCATTTTGGGTCGAAATCTTGTGCAATCAAAGAGAAAAATGCGCCTTGTGCAAGTGTGCAAGTATGCAAGTGTGGAAAACAAAGAAAAGGGGGAGGAAAAGACTTGGCTTGCATCCCGTTATGAGACCGAGACTACCTACGTACCCGAGTGATCGGGGTCAAAGCCACGTAGTTCTAAACATGGCACACAGTGGCCACTTACATCATCAAAAGCACCAGCAATCAATTAGCCAGAATCAATCAAAAAAGGGTTTAGGATTACCTTATGTAGCCCTCCTCTAGCTCCTTGCAATGGGTCGAGTTCTACACCCACCTTCTTGCCACTCCTTAGCTCTATGGTTGATTCTCTTCTTGATTCCTCCTTGCTAGACTACTGCTTGATGCTCCCCACAAAAATCCTCCAGAGTTTCTGCTTTAGAAAATATTTCTAAACTTGGAGAAGTAGAGTTTCTCCAAGCAAGAAGAGCTTATGGGTGTATATGTGAGAAAGATTATGTGTCCCTTGAAATGTGTGTGAGGGGTCCTATTTATAGTGCTCTGGGAGCCTAGGGGCGTGGGCTTGCTTAATGGTGAAGATTATGCCCGAAAATCCGGCCCAAAACCGCGTGGGATCGAAAAAGAAACAAAATCGGAGATTTTCGGAGATCCTGGGCACCCATGACCGCCATGGCCGGCGGTCATGGCTTGGATGATCGCCATGACGGGCGGTCATGGCCACAAGACCGTCAGAGCTTGGCGGCCATCCCGTGATGACCGCCGGGCCCTCCCGTTTTTGTGCGTTCTTTCCTTTTTTGCTTCTCGATCCCCCTAATTCAGCTCTGATTTGATCATACCGCGTAATCAACCCCCAATCTACCCAGAATCACTCAATTACTTGATTAGCACTCCCCCAAATCATTCCATAATCAAAAAATTACACCTTAACACCCAAAATCATACCAAAAACACAAAATCTACTTAAATGATAATTAACTCTGATTTTCCACGAAAATCAGAGCTAAAATTGATCTGTAAGAAATGTGTTAATGGGCTGGACAAACTCTGGAGAATAATTAATTTGGACCCTCGAACTCATTCCTAACCCAACAATAAATCATCTCATTATAATTGGGTAAAAATAAATAAAAAGGCCCAAATATATTTTAATGCTAATGAACCTTATCACATGTTTTATCCTAAGGTTAAATCATCTTATTAATCCTAGGATTTAAGTGCATAGAGGTTTATGTCATCAAAACACATTAATTCTACTAAATTAAAATTCATATCATGCTTGAACCTTAGACCAAATCATCTCATTGATCCTAAATCTACACATGTACAAAGTCGAATTTAATAAAATTTATGTGGGTCAAATTTGGGTGTTCACACCCGTCCATAGGAGTAAGCTGACTCACCTCAGACCACCAGGTATTAAAGGAGAACGCACCGTCCCTCAAAGGCCGAAATCCAAACGGACTTGCAAACCATGTTGCCCTTGCGTGATTGCAGAAAAAGAAGAGGTGTTCGATGGTTTCGTCTTCCTCATCACAGATCCTGCACACCCCAGATGAACATATTTGTCGTTTCATAAGATTTAACTGGGTAGGGAGAGCATTGGAGATCACCTTCCAAAGTTCTTTGCCAAAAGATTAATACTACACCACGGGTGATTTAAAAAATATAATACTATGCTACGTGCATCACACATAAAAAAAACTAGTAAGGTAAAATCCAGCATTGCATCACAAATGTTTTCAGTGTTTTTTCTCTAAAAAAATTAAAAGAAGAAGAAAGACAAACGGAAGGTTGCTCCACCCTCTCTCTGTTACTTGAGTTTTTCATTTTCACGATAATTTTTTTTACTCATTTTGGGCCACGGCTCGTCACGTGTATCGACACTAATAAACACTCCCTGGACTGCAAAAAATTAACTGAATTGCCACCAAGTGACGTTTCACAAAAACCCTGCATCTTCTACTGGTAGCCGTCGCGGGTTTAGCTCTGGGGGCCGAATTCTGGGTGAGAAAACGGAGCGGAGATGGGGAGGAGGATATTAAACGACGCGTTGAGGTCAATAGTGAATGCAGAGAAAAGAGGCAAAGCTACGGTGGAGCTGCAACCCATCTCCACCGTCATGTCTTCTTTCCTTAAGATCATGAAAGATCGAGGTAAATCCATTCCATCCCTTCCCTGTGTTTTTTTAAGCTCTATGGATTCGTGCGAGTTTGTTCATGTCAGCTAGCATCTCTTAGATTCACACGGTTTGTTCTCTTACATTCGGGATGATTGAAGCTTATGGCGTTCCCTATTTTGGACATTCGATGTTGGCTTAGCCCTGAATCTCATAACAATCAAACCCGTCAAATTTAATTTTGTATTTTGCGAAATACCTTGCCACGCATAAGGAAACTGATACAAGTTTAGATTTATTAGTGTAGTGGAGACCAATGTCCCTGCTGACTGGTATGTATTTGAAAGTATGTGTCCTTGAGTTAGATGATGAGGATAGAATTACTTATTAGCTAATCGTTGATTATTGTTGGGATTTATATCTGTTAATAGGTAAGTAAAGAGAGAAAAAAGAGGGCAATGCTTTGCTTCCATCAGAATGTGTTATGTGTGGTGCCAAACTGAATGATCCTTATGTTAATTCGATTCGAAGCAGGAGTTGGGAAGTTGTTTTGATAGGGGGAAAAATGGGGGCTGGGAAGATCTGCTTCCTTTTGTTTTTTTGGTCTTGTACTTTTAATATCAAAAGAGAAACACAGGGAGAGCTAATGAACGAAGGAAGACCATCTTCTTAGGTTATAGAAGGTCTTTTCATATATATTTGCAGCTGTCACGTTAGGCTCACGGATCAAACAAAGTGTAAGCTTGTTAGTTTTTCGGTGCCTTAATTTTGCCAGCTTGTTTTTTATAATTTTCCCCTCAACCCCCGAAAAGAAAGAATGGAGCAACATGCTTTTAGCTGGTTTGTACACTGGAAATGGACGCGGAAAGGTTTTTGCATAATGTGCTCTTGCCTCGTGTATCCCCCCTGCCGAGCATCTCTTCTAATTGTTTTCGGGATGGCTAGTCGTTGTGCTATACACCCACCGTCTTTAGTGGGAGGGAACAACCAGAAAGGCAGGGAATCATGACTTGTCTTTGGTTCTAAGCAGACTACAAGAATAAGAACTCCCTTACCTTTTTGGCTTGTTATTTCATTTCCTTGATAAATGAAGTAAATGGATTGGGGTTCCTTTTATTTGCTCTCCTCTCACCTGTCTAGCCAATGCAATTTAACTCTTTGCCTTTATGAATATTAAGCTAAAGATAGCGGTTTTCCTTTTCTTGGACAGAATGTTTATAAATACTTCATTGGGCATGAATAAAGACATTGGTTCTGGGATCATGTTCTATTAAGATCATTTTTTCATTAATATTCTGTTAAGGATATGCTTGAAAACTTGTGGGATGCTTTCTTTTACCTTCATCTCTTCTAATGCTTTGCTTTTTTCTTGTGTCATCATGTTGTGGGTTCAACATGCACCATCTTTTTAACTTCCCTCAACTTTCTTAGGATATATAAAGAACTTTCAAGTTTATGATCCACATAGAGTGGGAAGGATAACAGTTGAACTACAAGGGAGGGTAAATGATTCCAAGGCACTGACTTATCGGCAAGACATCAAGGCAAAGCAGATAGAAGCATACACTAAGCGAATCCTTCCTACTCGTCAGGTTGGTTAAAATCTACTTCAGAGTATTTATTTCTAAATAACAAAATACAAATGAGTTTGCTCTTTATCTGAGGATAGCATGTTCGTATTACTGGAAATTATTCTCATGCAGTGGGGTTATGTGGTGATCTCAACTCCGGATGGTATCTTGGATCATGAAGAAGCAATTAATAGGAATGTTGGTGGTCAGGTCCTTGGTTACTTCCATTAGATGCTTATCTTGTCTTTTGACAGTTCTGGATGGGAGAAGAGCAGAAGAGTATAGTTTCTACCAACTTCCAGTGATGTCTATGTATGTTTACTACAGCGACAGTTAATGGTACCAATAACTTGTTCTCGTGCATGTAGGATTGATCATGTAATTGAATGTCTGAGCACGTTCTCAAATTTTATAAATGATGAGGTGCCAGGTTCTGGTCTGAGTTCCACATACAGACTGTAACTTTTAAGTTCATACTGGCTATTTGGAATTTGATGTCTGAGATGCATGGTCGTTTTTTGAAAAATTTTGCCTGTCGCGTAAATGGTCACCCCTGATGCTTCCACGTCTTGGTGCTTGGATGGGGGACTCAGCCTACCACCCTAGCGACTCCTGAAATCAACTCGAGTAGTCAAGTGTTTGCACTTCCTGTCGATCAGTTGTTGCTTCCCTAACAACTTAAATGGTTTCTATTTGTCTTTTATAAGCGATGTACTTGAAGTGGGAGCGAATATTGTTCGTCCATCCAATCCTAGTTTGATCTGGTTCTCGTCCACCCAACCAACTGGAAGTGTGAGCAAATTTGTTTACTCTTTCATCAAACGATGATTTCTCAAAAAGTTGTGAGAATACGTTAATGGATAGTTTCTTATCAAGCCTATCACTAGATGTGTGCTTCACCAGCGGCATGTAAATCCTGACTAGTGAATTCCACCATGCTGCCCTCTATATTGGATTTGTAGTCCACCATTCAAGGACTTGCAACCTGTCACATTGATTGCAACCTGTCACATTGATTGGTAGAAGGAAAATTGCACACAATTTATAAAGCGTACAATGCTTCCTTTTTGTAAATTTTATTGTTAAATATCTGTAAATTAATGAGTTTCCTACAGATACAAGATTATACAACTGAAACGAACACAATATATTTACAGAAGGTCTCTCTCTCTTTTTCTTCGTCAATGAATACAACATACTCGCAGAATTCTGTTTGTATATGCCTAGGGATGATACGGACGAAGCCCTCAGAGATCACAGTCAAAGACCACCTTTCTTGGTCATATATCCAATAGGATTAACGGGGACATGAGTTGGCTGGCCCCCCGACATCCAGGAAGTCTATTTATACCAACAGACAAGTACAAAACCTATATTGCTCAAACCAGCAGCGACAGATATGCTTGATTGTCCTAATTCTTCAAATATAACTTGGAACGGCATATCAGATGCCATCAGATACCCAAGTATCTTCACTGTCTTCCTGCCACATTCCCCACTTCCATCTAATCTTAGGGTGTTGAGCAGTACACTGAGAGATGAGGTTGCTGGCAACATCAGGATATACGTCACGGTGAATAAGCAATGCAACATCTGACAAGTTGATGCACATACCCAAGACGCAGAAAATGAATGACAAAGTGACATCAAGATCTTGTATTACCAGCTGTGCAGTAATCTCTTTTAAGCCTGTTATCTTGTTCTGGCTCTGAACATGACAAGTGCGGAAACACCTCTCCATTTCAGACCAAGCACCAGACCGCAAACCAAGGGATCTCATGTTCGCAAAAGTATTAGACAAAACTTCTAGGCTAAGCATTTTCACATCCACAATATCAGTGCATTTCAGCGAGTCCACAGTTAGCCTCCTAGTGGAGGTGCATTGAGGAAATAAACCAATGAGGCCAAACAGATTTGCAGATTCAAGCCGAAGATTTTCCAAATCAGTAAAATATTCTATTTTGAACTTACTTGGATTCTCTAGTGAAAGAAACAAATCAGACAATACAGGAGTTTCAATGACCAGAGAACTTGGTCTAATACATTTTAGATCCAGTTTTGAAAGGTTGGGTGCAACTATAGCCAGAGAGAGAGGAGCATTTGAAACTGTCCATCTACAAGTTTTAAGGTGGCAGAGATGAATACTTGGTTCTTTAAGACCTCCAACCCCTATCAAATTGAGATGTTGTAGGCAAGGGAAGCACTGATTGAACTTGTTCAGGTTTTCATCATCCAGCCTTATGAATTCAAGTGTTAAGCTTCTGAGCATCTGCATCGGATTCAGCCCATCCACTGACAACCAAGCATTCCTCAACTCAAGGTTAAGAAGAGCTTGACCTGGACACACAGAAAACAACCGTCAGTCTCAGACGCTGATTGATTAAGACTGCCCGAATGGTAATTGAAAGCAAAACCCAGCTTGAAACAATATGAAACCGATGCCAAATCCATCACCCTAGAAGTTTGATGTGCTATCCTACTCACGTTCTATTCTGGGATCCACTACTTAAATGCTATCCATCAACAGATTCTGAATCAGTGTTTTAAGGAAGACTTTGAAAAAATTATCAAATTCTCAAACGATACTTAACTAACACAGATACTAGTGAATTTCGTGAAAGAAGTTTCATGCATTCCGAAAATCTTTTTATCCTTACAACAATCTTTTCATGCTCTTTTTGTTTCCTTAATGTGCATAGAGCCATTCTACACTAATTAGCAGTACTTTTTTATTTAGCTAAATAAAACAAAAAGCTATTGAATTGAGAGAAATGAAGAGAAATACTAAAAAAAAACTCACAGGACGCAGAAATGTGAGCCAAAATATCCGATCTTCGCCAACAAGACTGGATCCAAAAATCCGAAACCGACAACGACTTCAGCTCACCACAAACTCTAGGCAACCACTCCTTCACAAATCCGGCGTCGGTCAGGTACAGGTCATCCGACTCGTCATCGACGTCGTCGTACGACAATCCGGCCAGCGACTTCTCTACGCCGATCGACACGGACTCCACGCACCGCAAATGGCGGACCAGGTTGTTGAAGACGCTTTTAAAAGGCGTGACCTGATGTTTGGTCTCCGGCGATCGGGATTTGAGGTATCGAGACAAGGTGCATATAAGGGTGACGGACCGGACCTCGTGTGAGTGGGCGTTGAAGGCTTTGGAAGCGACTCGGCACCGAGCGAGATCGGCGGAATCGCCGAGTCGGCTCAGGATTTCGAGTACCAGTGGAGGAGGTAGATCGTCCATTCGAATTGAGTTAGTTCGCTGACGAAAGATGATAATTTGTTGTTAACTACCGTTAGAATAACGAAAGTTTGCTTCGCTCGCGCTTCAATTTCCATGGTTAGTGTCTGCACGTGCGTGATGTCTACGGTAACGAAATTCAACGTTATAACTAGCGAATTTAGCCGAGTCTGATAGGTTGATAGTCCAACTCCACGACTTTTTTTTTTTTTTTTTGAAACTCCACGACTTTATTATTCCAATAATAAATTTCTCCCCGGTTCATTTTGGTTTTTCATTTTGTCCTTTGCGTATTATAGCAAATTAAGCGATTAGTATTTAATTTTTTTTCATGAAAGATTAGTATTTAATTTTGACGTAGCTTCCTCTTTTTCGTGATGAAAAATTGAGAGGAGTTGAAATCTTTGAATAAAAACGACGCCGGCTCGCATAAAGCCATAAACCCTCACAATACCCCAGCGTAATTCAGCAATACAATACCCGAAAAACTTTTAAAACAAGCTTGAAGGAATCCTTGCTACCCGACGGCGGCTAATGGTGGCTGCCCACGGTGAAGTACCAGCGGCGACGTTATCCTCATTCCTTTGCTGGTTATTTCCGGGGAAGATTCATTTCTAGTTCTGCCGTCGTTCTTCGAATTAGCTGTTACTTTGGAATGGAGCAGCAAAACTTGCCGTCATCTGTCCACGCCACCGACTTCAAAGAATCGGAGAATCTCGAAGGAAAATGCACAAAAATAGAAGGATACGATCTCAATCAAGGCGTTAATTACTCTCAACTTCTCAAATCGTTGGCAACCACCGGTTTTCAAGCTTCCAACCTCGGGGATGCAATCGACGTTGTTAATCAGATGGTTAGTTTTTCCGCTTACAGCTCCGTTTTGTTATTAGTGTCATATGAACCCAGTCAGTCATACATTGTGATGATCATGTCTTTGTGCATGACAAAACGAAGGAAACTCTATGGTCAGAGACAACATAATGAATGGACATTATGAATTCAAAAAATTGAAAAACTAAAAAAAGAAGTAACGAAACCAAATTTACTACTACAAACTTATTGGAAAATTTCTACAAACTGTTTTTTAGATTTAGACCTTAGGTTTTGGACTTTCAAGAATACTACTCGAGTTATAAATTGTTTGATAAATATAGTCGGTTGATATGGGTGGACAAGAAATGGATTGAACTGATCAGCGCTGTTTTTTATTAGTGTTTAAAAATTTGGTTTCATTGTCATCTGATTTTAGTGGTTGCGTGTGTGTGTGGGGATTTGAATTTTGATTAAATGGAACTAAAGCTAGACTGGAGGCTGGCCGACGAGGATATAACGGAGGATTGCAGTGAGGAGGAGAAGGACCCAGCTTATAGGGAGTCGGTTAGATGCAAAATATTCTTGGGTTTTACATCAAATCTCATCTCTTCTGGGATTTGAGGTACTGTTCGATATCTTGTTCAGCATCATATGGTGAGCACTTAAAAACTATTCCATTCGCCTTTGTTGCAGCCTCGGCACTATTCCATTCGTCTTTGTTGCAGCCTCGGCTTTGCATCTCAATTTGATTCCTGTAAGCATTATCTCTAAAGATTGATTTCAGGTTGATGTGGTGGTTACTACAACGGGTGGAATAGAGGAAGATCTTATAAAATGCCTTGCACCCACATTCAAAGGTGATTTTTTCCCTACCTGGAGCCCAGCTGCGGTCCAAAGGATTGAACCGCATTGGTAACTTGTTGGTTCCTAATGATAATTACTGCAAGTTTGAGGATTGGATCATCCCGATCTTTGATCAGATGCTAAAGGAACAAATTGAAGAGGTATATATGATTTGTTTTCATCAGTTTGTTTTGCCATATTTTTTTCTTCCTGGGAATGTGCGTATTGCTCTGCGAAGGAGAAGATATAATCTTTATGCCCCTTTTCCGTCTACCCTAACCCCTCCCTCGTGTGTCCTTTAAGATAATAACATATGTTCTTCCATTTGTTTGTTATTCTATTTCTTTATACCGAAAGTGCTGCATTGCCTTCTTACTCTTCCTTTTGGTTTGGCAGAACGTCCTTTGGACACCATCCAAATTAATTGCTCGCCTCGGGAAGGAAATAAATGATGACAGCTCATACCTTTATTGGGCCTGTAAGGTAGTTCAACCAGCTTTAGCTCGATAATTTGTTTTCCCAACTCGTGAGTAACGATGATTTGGCTTATCGATCATCATTGCTTTCCTGTTAGTCACTTCTTATTGTTGAACAAATCATAATGATTTGCGTTTGGAAGGCATGCCTGTTGGAGTGCTATCATAGATTGTGATCAGTTATTTAGTTTCCCATCCACAGTGTAGTCTACTATTATGTGAGAAAAGCAACAGAGAGAAAGGTTACATACTGAATACAGCGAATACGGGAGGCACACCTAAATAGTGAACCTTTTGGATGTTATTTTTGCTACTGCTGTAAGGTGATAAGATGTAGCTGGTTATACTTTTCTGGTTGCAGAGCATATAGGAGGAAAGCTTTGAGAGGCTTTTGAATAATGGATTTTTGGATGTTGTTATTGCCACTGCTCTAACGTCGATAAGATAAATCTGTTTATTCTGTCTGGGTGTTACATGCAGAACAATATTCCAGTATTCTGTCCAGGTTTGGCGGATGGTTCCTTGGGGGACATGCTGTACTTCCATTCTTTCCGTAGTTCAGGTCTCATTGTAGACGTAGTGCAAGGTAGTGCTCCTGTTCTGGTGTTATTTATATTATGATAATTTGATATAGGAGACCTATAGCGTGTACTGCTTTGGCAGATATCAGGGCAATGAATGGTGAAGCTGTCCATGCCAGTCCTAGGAAAACTGGAATAGTCATTCTTGGAGGTGGTCTTCCTAAACATCACATATGCAATGCCAATATGATGCGTAATGGTGCAGATTATGCTGTCTTTATCAATACAGCCCAAGAATTTGATGGGAGCGACTCAGGAGCTAGTCCTGATGAGGCTATATCTTGGGGGATCAGCTAAAACTGTCAAGGTATGATGACATGCTTCCTGCTTTTTCCGTTGGAGACACTCCTGTTATTGAAACTCACACTGTAAATTGGATTAGTGGCTTCACATCGTAATATTTTTCTTCCCCTTTCTTGTTCTTATTTTGAGCTTTTACAATTTCTGCCTGATAATGAGATACAAAATTTGATTCTTCTCCCTCATCATTGGATACAAAACAGGTACATTGTGATGCAACTATTGCTTTTCCGCTTCTGGTTGCTGAAACATTTGCCCCAAGGAGACATAAGTATGTCAAATCCGAGGCTTGATATATTTTGGCTGGGTGTTGATTCATTTTAATTTGTGTGGTGGTACGTGTTGCTGGAGACAGTTGAGTGAGCTCCAGAAGTGATGAAATTTCTTGCGCTACTACATCCAATTTTGGGATCTGGCAAAAGCTGTTCTCACCATTGACACTTAACTGTAACACTGCATATTTCAACCTTGGAACTTGTAGACATTAGGGTATTTTGGAAATACGTGTATTTATTACTCTCAATCCTCCGCAGGTATCTGAGTGTTTTGCAATGGGAGTTTAAGTTGCCCCATCATTGACCCATGGGGCCTTGTCTTAGGCATTCTTCGCGAGTGTATGCCCACAGGGACATGGACCCCAAGCGGCATACATGGACTTAGGCATTTATGATTTGTATCCATCATAAACTTTACTCTTATCCAGTAACCAAGTCTGGAAATCACACATTCATAGCATAATCAGTGTAATAAGCTACAAGCGAGCCCATTGTTTAAGCATTGATTATCCATGCTCATATAAGGATAAACCTGATATTCCTGGCATTTTGTTTTTCTGAAGTGCCATATGTCCTCGTTCTCCTACATGTGTTAGGAGTACACGTCCTTAAGACTTGCAGAGTAGTTCTATACCGCTACGAAGTATGAACATGTCTAAAGCTTGTAGCTAACAGCTCTGAGTCCCTAGTGACAGAGTGTTCTGGCTAGCAAATTCAGGATTGTACGTCTTCTGTTTCCACCCTGATCATCTTTTCACTCTCTTGGTTGGTTGAAGCATTCAAATGTAGAGGATTACTAGCTATCAGTACTGTCAATAATGTTTCAAAGACTTCTGAGCATGATAACGTCCTCTTTAAATTAAAGGCTGTCGGAACAAACTTGGAATCATCAAGGCTGTGTGCTTTACGTATCCAAGCCAGACCACCCCTCATTTTTGGCACCTGAACAAAGCACTGGTCAAAGTAAGAAAGTGGTCGACTATTTTTGGCTTAAACCCAAAATTCTCAGCTCTTTCCAGGACCAATTCTTATTGATACAAGAGATAGAATTGTAAAGCAAGACCATGATCAATCTAGTAGTGCTTGATAGATTTGCACGAACCCCATATTGCTTAGTACTTGCATCAGGTCAGGCCCCCCAGTCAATGAAGTCGCCTACAAATGGTGCTACCATCTCCCAGGGGTACAAGAGATATATCAACACGGTCATCAGCTGCAATCTTTTTGTTAAACTCCATAAGCGATAGTCTTCCAGGTCTTTTGCCCTGGGGAACAGCCTCTTCAGGCCAAGCAACTGTGCCTCCCCATAGGGTGTTGTCATATACAACTAACCCACCAACCTTAACCAGTTTCATTAGCCTCTCGTGATAATTAATGTAGTTTTCTTTGTCAGCGTCCACAAAAGCAAAGTCAAAGCTACCTTCGTTTGCTTTCTGCAATAACAATTAATAGACGATTGAAGATATAAGTTATTAGACCTCTGTAAATATGTCGAGGAATGCTTAAATGTTAATTTTTTGTGTCAATATGCATTAATTTAGGTAACTGAATGGAGATTATTAAAAGGATATGTACGTCTTCTAAGAGTTTATCAAGGATCGGTATGGCTGGGGACTCGATGAAGTTGATCTTGTGCTCAACCTCTGCCTTTTGTATTATTGGCAGGCCAATTTCGTACGTCTTTCTATCAACATCTATGGCTGTAATCTGCAATTAATGGACCATTGGAAGTTATAAATCAGTTGTCTACGAAGAATAATGTACTAAACAAAGTGGAGATGGATGGAAACCAAACCTTGCCATCATCAGGAATTGAGAGGGCGGTAAGCAGAAGAGTGTATCCAGTAAACACTCCAATTTCAATGGTCTTCTTTGAATTTGTCAGCTTCAAAAGCAAGGCCATTAACTGACCCGCATCCGGGCTTCCACCCATGAAGTATCTAGATAAATGTAAAGCATTTCAGTTACAAAACACGATTAGCCAACACTTTTCTTTTTCGTAGGCAATTTTAATTTTATTAATAATAAGAGGTTCATTTACATGAAGATTTGGCTTTGTTTTGTTGTGTGCACCTTCCATATTAATTCTTATGTTCAATGGTCAAAAGAGAAGGAAGCAGCCTGGCGACTGGAATAAATAATATATACATACATATTATAGAAAACAACCTACAACGGGTGGGTGCTTGTTGCATTCCTGAGTTCCTTGAGAAGCTGCGGTTCTCGTGGGTACACGCTTGTCTCCAATATGTACTGCCAGATTAGAGAACCAAAAGGAAGAAATCAACTGAGCATTACCAGTTTCAGAGTCCAAGGAGCATCTGTTCTAGGAAAGTATAGAAAGTACATGTACCTCAAGTAACGCCCCACTTTGCAATACGACTGCATGAGGCACCATTCCAGTGGGGGCGTTTTCCATTCCTTCCAGCAATAACTTTTCTTTTATGAACAAATGCTTCCGGTAATAGTTTGATTCTACAACAAATGAATTTTGTTTTTTTTCTTGTATCGATTAATCTGTGTGTAAACAAGCTAGCTATACCCGCTGAAAGACAATATATATATAGGAACTAGCTAGATAGTAGTGGCATCATGTTTGTTCCCATCTGTTCATACTTCATATAGTTCTATTCTATCCCTCTATAGAACATCAGAAATGCCAAAATAGATTGGGTCATACTCATAGATGATGAGAAATTATGAAATGGATAAGCACAAAACTAACCCAAAGAAACAAATGATAAGCAACAAGGAAAAAGAAAATCTACTGCACAAGCTATACTGCTCCAGGAATTTGCAGCTAAGGATCTAATGTGAAAAATTCTAGGCTTCAAACCATCTTGTGCCATGCAAACTAATGAAGAGTAGAAAATTAAGAGAAAGCACCTGATTAGTCTTAGAGCAGCTTGCAGCTGGTCGGATCAGCAATGCCTACAGAGTACTATACTTCTTTAGCCATTGGTTGTCAGAGCAACAGATCTTCACTGCTATATTTCGACTCCTAGGAGGTAGTTGTGATAATCAAGGATCTAATACTAGAGGATTTCAACTTCCCTCTCCCAACTATAAAGATAATACTAGTGGCCCTATTAGTAAGAGCTGAAAGGATTAATTACAAAAAATAAAATAAAATTTAACAATCAACACAATATATAAAAAACCCCAAATTCTTCAACTGAATGATGGATTTGATTTTACCACCTCCGTTCATTTCAAATATAACTGCCCTCTTCAAATCAAAGGCAAATGGAACAAACTTGAAATCATCACTGAGAAGGCAGTATCATAGTTATCCATGCTTGAGCCTGAACACGTCAAATTATACCTGTCCTATTTAACACCACTTGTTTTGCCCTTTCTTTCATTAATTATTGTATATAATTAGAGACTAACGAGGAGCTTTGTGTCACGGACCAAGAGTGTGGCGCAGCGGATGCACACTCTCACCGTGCGGCACAAGCAAGATCGTCCCTTAACTTGTAAGCCTACCACACACAAACACAACGAAGAGAGAACAAAGAGAATAATAAAGCAAGAGAAATAATTGGGAGAAGACTCGGTACTATTATTAATAAACCATCAACAATAATACACGCCCAACAACCCCCCCTCACGCGTCCTATTTACATAGGTGCCGCAAGGCTCTCTCCTAGTTTGACAGTGCTAAGTAATCCTAGTCCAACACAAACTCGGTTTACTTAACCCCCACACAAACCCAATCCTAATACAACAAGGTTAGCTACTCCTAGTACAATAGGATTCCTACCAACAACCAAAGTAGTGTCCCAACCCAACTCAAACTCCTATGCACACTAGGTTTCCGGACTCCTATGCGCACTAGGATTCCAGGGTCGTGACATTTGTTGCTATATTATGTATTATGGCCGCTTGAAGGGAAATGAATAATAAGAAAAATATATAAAACCCAGGGACAAGAAACCAAAAGGAAGGATTTCAAAGATTATATAGGATAGTAGTAGGATCTAGGACCCTGCGGTATTTTTAATTAACGAGACAATAGTGTTTTCTCGCGCCATTATTGTTTACAGGTAGAATCAGTTAAAGCAGAACATATTTCCTTATCACCACCCAAAGCACAAGCCTTTCAAGGTGGTGGGCGACCATTCAACAAATTCGCCTGCAAATTGTCATCCCATCACCCAGAGGGGCATGAGAGATTTGTATACGAGAATCTGCAGCAAGAAAGTTGTTGAGCTCAATGGTAAGCTGTCTGCAAAGCCTCCAAACTTCTGGGACGGACTCTTCAGGCATTGCAACAGTCCCTTCCCATAATGTGTTGTCGTAGACAACTATTCCGCCCACCTTCACCAACTTCATTAGCCTCTCATGGTAGTTCAAGTTGTTGCCCTTGTCGGCGTCAACATAAGCAAAGTCATAACTTCCTTCACTCCCAGGCTGCAGAATATATTACTCACAACTGCAAATTAATAATTGAAATTTAAAACCAGATACACCATTTTATTTTCCTAAACGCTAATGCAGAATAGATAAAGAATAATCGATCAGTACTTTGGGGAAAGTTGTTCTTACATTTTTCAGTAGTTCATCAAGAACAGGCAGAGCTTCTGATTCCACAAAGTCAATTTTGTGCTCAACACCAGCTTTTCTTATAATGGGTAGTCCTATCTCATATGCCTCCCGGTCCACATCTATGGCTGTAATCTGCATTGATATATACTTCTGATTAACAAAACTATCCTCATTAATTGATTGGCAACCATATAGATATATATGAGATGTTGAAAGAATCATTTTGATGCATCCTAATATTTTTAGGAAATAGTTATCATGCAGTTAGATTTGTGTATGATAATGATAGGAGTTATATGCAGAATGCAGTTATATTAAATATTAATTAAGAGTTAAGATGCTTATTTATATTTCATGTCAATGTAGCGTTTATAAAATTTGCCACTAATGTAACTAGGTGTATTGTGCCATATATTGTGTTCTGAGAAATGCCAGAAATGCAAACACAAACCCCTAGCCGTTTGGTATCAATTCCAAATAGGAGATGAATTCAATTCTTAAGGATTTTTGTCCATGTATACATATTAGTAGTTATAAAATCAAAATAAAATGTTATGATAAAATTATCTTTCTTTTTTAAAACCAACTGGTAGTACCTACACAGATTTAGCAAGCCTCAACATTATTCTTTCTTGATGGCTGAAAAATTATCTTACCTTGCCATCTTCAGGGATTGAAAGGGCAGTCAGGAGAAGAGAGTATCCCGTGAAAACCCCTACTTCAATCGTCTTCTTCGCATTCACTAAGTTCAGTAGCATGGTGATCAACTGCCCAGCATCAGGTGCAGTAACAATAGTAGCTCTGTGGAGTTTAAGGCTCATTAATTAACTAACTCGGACAAAAGGCAATAGCACCAAATTGGGCCAGCAAGTTCGATCAACACTTCTATATCCAACATTAATTCTTTATCTCTTCACTAAAATATATATATATATATATATATTCTTTACCTCACCCTGCTCCTTTTTTTTGGGGGGGATCTAAAGACTCTTTGTTAATAGTTTGGTTTTGGTTTATTAGCACCATTGATCTTATGGGAAGAAAGAAGGATTACCTTGGATCCGCAGCAGTGACATCCCTAATCTCCTTGAGCAGCTCTGGCTCACGTGGGTACACACTAGTCTCCAAGACATACTGCCACAAACCAGGACAAGACAACATCATGAAGAAATAGGATGAAAAAGTGAAATTAGAACGTCTCACTCAGGAGTATAGCACTTCAGCATACCTGATATAACTCTGGGCTCTTCAATAATCCCTTTGTCTTAGCAACTCTTGACCCTTCTTTTCTTTTGTTTTTGTCCCAAACACTTGACCCTTCGTTCATATCGGTCTCCATTACAGTCGAATTCTTCTACAAACGGATTGGAAAATCACAAATTAAATATATGTTTGGAACGATAAGAACGGTCCATTTATATTAATTATATTCTTTTATCCCTCTTAATTTACATAATTAATTTGGTTGCTAGCGTTAAAACAGAGATTTTAACGTATGCACGTAGCAGACTAATTGATGGGCCTCACATATCAAAAGATTGACTTGGTGGGCCACACATGATGCTAGAAATTAAGGTCATGAAAAGAAATAAAAATTTTTGATTTCTAACCTGTGGGATCCGCCAAAATTATTAATCTCTGTATATAGAGACCAAATTAATTATTTAAGAAGAATAAGAGACATAATTAAATAATTAATAATTAATGTAAAATGCCAAATCACTGAATGCCAAGTTTTTAACCTGTCGGATCTTGGTAGTGTTTGCTTCTTGGTTGTACTCTTTTTGTTAATTGTGGTACTCTCTGTCATTCATTGGATGACGGTTTTCAGCCCTTGTAACTGCTATTATCAATATAGTCGTCGATTTATAAAAAAAATGGCAGGAAGACCAAAAATATATTTAATCCCAAAAGACACATATTTTTTAATACAAAGTTTGTGTTTTTATTAACTAAAAGAGATGATACATAAGAAATGAAGATAACAAGACTAAGGTGCAACTCGTTCAGTTTATGCTAAGGAAGTTGTGAAGGAGCATCAAGCCAAAGGAATAAAGATTATTTGGTACCATGGTACTAATATTTTATGGTTTGAGACAATCATGTATCCAAACTTTTTGCCGAGACATTTATGTACCTGGAATTTTCGTGGACAGTTTAGTTACGGGCCTCGGGTTGAGTATGTGCTGACGTAGATGCTGCCCGAAATTGAGAAGTTGCCCGTTACTCAAGACGACGTCGTTTCACCACGATACGACGTCGTTTTGACATCGACGTGTCAAAATAAGGGTCCCATCTATTTTCTCATTTGAGGAACAGCCTCTTCGGGCCAAGCAACTGTGCCTTCCATAGAGTGATGTCATACACAATTAACCCACCAACCTTAACCAGTTTCATTAGCCTCGTGATAATTAATGTAGTTTTCTTTGTCAGCATCCACAAAAGCAATAACTGAATGGAGGTTAACTATTGGAAAAAAAAAATGTATACGATCTTCAAAGAGTTTATCAAGGATTAGGATGGCTGGGGACTCGATGAAGTTGATTTAGAAAAAAAACAAAAAAAAAACAATCTGCATTCCATAACGGTGACTATCGTCGCTATGCATCACAAATTTGTCATTGGATACTTCATCAGAGATAGGAATTGGTAGGAGCTGCCGTTGTTAGGCCGGCTCATTTGTTTTTCTTTCTTAATAACGAACAGAGTTCTCGAAAATTGAAAACTCTGTTCCCATTTTTTTTTCCCCCCCTTAAATCTGATCATATAAGACCAGTATTCGTAGACTACTTAGCTGTACTTATGTTATTTTTGCATTAAGAGAGTATCAAAGGTTGATGAAAGGACAAAGGTTTAGGGAAGAGAGGAGGGAGACAGTAAATTGAGAAAGAGAGAAGGTAAGGAACAATATTTTTCATTTTTGGATACCTTACTACAGGAATAATAAGAGGGCATTGAAGATGCTGTCTGAATAAATTTCCAACAAGTGGGAGTTAATTCAAACTACCCGGCAGGTAGTCGCGATATTCAAGGCAACTTTAAGGACTCAAGTATATTTCACTCTCCTGGTTGGTTGGTACTTTTGCTAGTTCGGTTGAAACAAAATTATTGCACTCAAGATCAGAGGCTGTCAAAAAAACTCAAAATCAAATACTGTCGGAACAAACTTGGGACTATCATTTAAGAGGCCTTGTACTTCTGTTCTTACCATCTTTAGCATGACGAATTACCCTAAGCTACTTCTCCCATTAACACCGCGCGGCTTGAAGGGAAAAGGAAAGTAAGGACGAAAAGAGGAAAAGAAAACAACAGTGTGGATTTCAATGATCATGAGCATGTAGGAGGACACTGGATGTTCTGATTGAACATCGCCGTTTTTAATTAAGGAGACAATTGTGGGTTCTCCAGCCATTATTGCTTTAAGTTAGAATCAGTTAACACACAGGAAGCAATCAAGCACACGGCGGTCAAAGTCAGGGGGGAGCATTCAGAAAATTCGCCTGCAAATTGTGATCCCATCACCCAGAGGAGCATGAGAGATCTGTACACGAGAATCTGCAGCAAGAAACTTGTTGAGCTCAATGGTAAGCTGTCTGCTTGCCCTCATGCGCTCTGGGGTGGAGTCTTCAGGCAATGCAACTGTCCCTCCCCATAATGTGTTGTCGTAGACAATTATTCCACCCACCTTCACTAACTTCAACAGTCTCTCATGGTAGTTCAAGTAATTGATCTTGTCAGCGTCAATAAAAGCAAAGTCAAAACTGCCTTCACTCCCAGGCTGCAACATATTCCGCAAACATATTGTCACAACTCGGAAACCAAAAACCATCTTCTTCTCAGAAAAACACAAACTGAGCATAGAAAACGCGGAATGAATATTTGGGAAATGCAGTCCTTACATCTTTCACTAGATTATCAAGAACAGATAGAGCTTCTGATTCCACGTATTCAATTTTGTGTTCAACACCAGCTTTTCTTATAATTGGTAGTCCTATCTCATATGCCTCCCGGTCCACATCTATGGCTGTAATCTGCATTGATATATACTTCTTGATTTACTATATTATCCCCCATTAGTGCAATATTAGCAAGGCATTACGCAGAATCACCAAACCACAGCATCATTGTTCTTGACAAGACAGAAACTTTACCTTGCCATCTTCAGGAATTGAAAGGGCAGTTAGGAGAAGAGAGTATCCCGTGAAAACCCCGACTTCAATTGTCCTCTTTGCATTCACCAAGTTCAGTAGCATAGTGATCAACTGCCCAGCATCAGGTGCAGTAGCCATCAGTGATCTGTGCAGTACAAGCTCATTAACTTAGCAGAACAATTCTAACTTGCACAAAAGGCAACAGCAACAAATTTAGCCAGCAAGGTCAACAATAATTTATCTCATGCTTTGATGTTAATATAGTTTGGTTTGCGTTTACCTTGGGTGGGCAGCAGTGGCATTCCTAAGCTCTTTAAGAGGCTCTGGCTCTCGAGGGTACACACTGGTCTCCAAGACATACTGTCACAATTCAGCAAAACCAAACCATGATATGAAGCACAAGAGTTAGCAATGAAAAAAGGGAGTAGAATAGAGCCTACCTGATATAACTCTGGGCTCTGCAATAATCCCTTAGACAATTGTTGCTTGTTAGGTTCCATTGCAGTCAGATTCTCTTTACACACTATCCATGAAACCAGAGCCAAAGAAAAATGCTTTCTCAGACGATGAAGAAAAAAAAAAAAAAAAACTAACACAGTAATATTGGGGACAATTTTCTTATCGTTGTAAGTTATCAGGTGTGCATTTCAAGCTGCAATTTTTTTTTAAGAGGTTTAACGTTTTAACCCTGCCCCATAACCAACATACAGAGACCACACAGATCTCCAAGTCCACAGAACCCTCTTTATGTATAATATTCGGTTGATGGGTATCATATATGAAAACAATAAACAGTACATATGTACTAAAACATCAAAAGTTAATTTTTCGATGCTAAATGAATCGCCAAAAGAGATGGGTGTATTAAGAGAATTACCAGAGCAGACGATATCGAAGACCGATCAAATAGTTTCTCCAAAAACAGAGACAGAGAGAAAGTACCCGGCAGTTTGCGGTTGCGGTGAATAGTCGCGATGATATCGATAGTAAACGATACAAGTGATGGCGAAAGAGAGGGACGGTGGTTTGACTTCGAAGTCGCCAACTGGCTTTTCTTTTCAGCAAAGGCAAACCTGATGCCAACTGGCAATTATACTGCCACCAAGGCACCAACCTCATCAGTCTCCTCGTATCCCCAAGATTATTAAGTTACTATCTTTAGAAAACAGGAAGAAGTAACCTTTCAAGGTAAGATTAAGAAAACAATCTAAATTATAGGAAAGAAATCAAAATATTTGGCTAAATCATCCCCAAAAGTTTCTCTTGCAACTCTTTTCACTGTATTATCTGAATGATGAAGATATAATTAGAAAAATAGGCAATTACTATTTTTTAAAGATTCTCAAGCTAAAAATATTTTGGGGCAAAATCAATTTTATAAAATATCATTTGAAAAAAGAAAGAAGAGGGAATACGTTGTTTTAATTACTTGATCATTCATGTTTTAATATCATGGAAACCAAATAAAGGAGCGATGTGGAAATTGAACGATTATGTTTATGATGAATTTTATCTCACACTTGCATGGAATATTACATAATCACATCCAAAAACAGATAAGGGAAAGGTCAACACTGATTTTTTTCCTCTGTTTCTAACAGGATATCCTATTGATCTAGGAGAAACAAAAAGGAAGAACAGAAAATGGAAACCCCAAAAAATAGATCGCTATAACGCGAAAAACAGTTACGAAAAAATTCCGTCTGTATTCATTCTTACTTCACATTTTAGCAATTACTATATGAATTTGATTCCTTTTCTAAGAAATTCTTTATATGTAGAAACCATAAATCCATGATAACAGACAAGGTTGCAACGTGGCAAAGCAAAGAAGCGTATAAGCTCTTTTATTTTCACATGAATCACGTTTAAACTAAAAAAGCAATCTAAGATGGGAAGTCAGGAAATAAGCTTGGAAGTAGGACACAACCTTCCATGACCATACTCAAGCATAACCACCCCTCATTTTTGGCCAACTTGAACAAAGCAATGGCCAAAGTTAAACAAGTTGGTCGATTATTTTTGGATTAAACCAAAAATTCTCTGCTCTTTTCTGGACTAATTCTTATTGTAAAGCAAGACCACCGTGACCCAATTTAGTAGTGCTCGATAGTTTGGTAGTCAACCCCAGGTCAGGCAGTCAACAAAGTCGAATACAAATGGTGTTACCGTCGCCCATTGGTACAAGAGATACATCAACACGGTCATCAGCTGCAATCTTTTTGTTAAACTCCATAAGCGATAGTCTTCCAGGTCTTTTGCCCTGGGGAACAGCCTCTTCAGGCAAAGCAACTGTGCCTCCCCATAGAGTGTTGTCATACACAATTAACCCACCAACCTTGACCAGTTTCATTAGCCTTTCGTGATAATTAAGGTAGTTTCCTTTGTCAGCATCCACAAAGGCAAAGTCATAGCTACCTTCATTTGCTTTCTGCAATAACAATTAACAAAAGATTGAGGTACTTGATAATTTTTTGTGTAAAAATGTTTAGATAAGTGAATGGTGATTATTAATGAAAAAAAAAATGTATACGTCTTCTAAGAGTTTATCAAGGACTGGTATGGTGGGGACTCGATGAAGTTGATTTTGTGCTCAACCCCTGCCTTTTTTATTATTGGCAAGCCAATTTCGTCGTACTCCTTTCTATCAACATCTATGGCTGTAATCTGCGATTAATGGTTCGCTGGAAGTTATAAATTAGCTAGTTACCCAATTAATTAGAATAATGTATTTAACAAATTGTGGTGATGGATATGGCAAACAAACCTTGCCATCCTCTGGAATTGATTGAGCGGTGAGGAGAAGAGTGTATCCAATAAATACTCCAATTTCAATGGTTTTCTTTGCATTTGTCAGCTTTAAAAGCAAGGCCATCAACTGACTCGCATGCGGGCTTCCACCCATGAAGTATCTACATAATTCCAGGAAGATTACACTCTATATTTTTTTTGTTGTCGAAAAAAATAAAAGACAATTAGACGTACAAAGCATATTTCTTTGCTAAAAAAGAATCAGACTAAACTCTTTAGTTATGATATATATATATTAGTGGGGATTTTTTTTTTTGGGGGTAAAAACAATTAGAACCTACAACGGGTGGGTGCTTGTGATGTTCCTCAGCTCCTTGAGAAAGGGTGATTCACCTGGGTACACGGTTGTCTCCAATATGTACTGCCAAATTAGAGAACCAAAAGAAGAAATTAAGTGATCATCATCCCCAGTTTCAGAGTCCAAGGAGCATATTTTAATTAAACTGTGTTCTAGGAGTGTAGAAATTAAGCACATATATATGCATGTACCTCATGTAGATCCCCACTCTGCAATAGGAGGCACCATTCCTGCGGGTACGTTTTCCATTCGTTCCAGCAATAGTTTGATTCTATAGGAATGATGAAAATGTTTTCAAGAATCAATTAATTATCTGTGTAAACAAGCTATGTACATATATGCACGCTCTTACACACCAAAGCACCCATATACATGAGGAACTAGAGCTAGCTAGTAGTCTTCATGTTTGTTTCCATGATCTGTTCATATTTCCATCCCTTAGATATAAAAGTACTAGAAATGCCACAATGGATTCGGTCGGATGATGAGAAATTATGAAATGGACTAAAGCACAAAACTTACCCAAATAAACAAATAATAAGCAACAATTAAAAGAAAAAACTAAAGCACAAGCTACAGTACTCCAGGAATTTGGAGCTAATGTGAGAATTCCAGTAGAAAAGAGATAGCACCTGATGTGTCTAGAGCAGCAGCTTGCAACTGATGTCTACACAAAGATACTGAGCCATTGGTAGTTATTTTTATAGTGCGAGCAGCAACAGATCTTCACTGCAGTTATATTTCGACAACTAACAGTGGAGGTGGTTGCTATAATCAACGGTCAAGATTGAAGGATTTCAATTTCCCTCACCCAACTTTTTTTTTTTTTTTGAACACGATCACCCAGCTAAAAAAGATAGTAAATTAAAGTGAGCGCCGGGATACTTACATCACCCACCTATTAGTGGCAATTCTTTTTTCCTTTCTTTTAGCCGTGACCTATTTTGTGGCAATCATTGTACTACTAGTGCTTAAATGAAATGTGCTAATGTATGGTTCCTCACCCAGTTTGGGAGGGAGATAAGTAGGGAATGGTTTTTTTTTTTTTTTGTCTGAACGTTAACTAGGGAATGGTTAGGTAGGAGATAAAATGAGGGAGGAAATTGATGTTTGTTTTCGAGAACCAGAAAAGTTGAGAAGGGGAATGGTAAAGGAGAAGAATATTTTTTTAATGGCAACTTTAGTCCCGGATTTTGTTATAGATTTAGCAAAAGAATAAAAGAGTCACTGAAGTTATTTTTTTAATTTTTTTACTATATTCTCGGCAAAAGGAAAAAATTACTATATTTATCATTCTATTTTATTTTCTTGGTAATTTTAAGTAAGAAGATGAATCATTCCTTTCATTCTCATCTCCTTCCATTCTTATGTTACCAAAAAAAATGAATGGAAACACGCATTCCATTCCATCCTTTTTCGTTCCCTAGACTTTAACATGGAGGAAACTGGTACACCCCCGTCTAATACATGGCTTGGAATTTGGGTTTTTTTTTTTTGGTGAAATGAAATTTGGGTTTAATTAAACTACGTAATAGTATTTATTTCTAAATTGCCTGGACCTTTGTGTTCATTCTCTTACTATGTTAATCTTCTTTATAAAACCAAAAACACAAAAATGTAATTAATTTATTTTGAGAAAAAATAGTCCAGGACAAAGAACCTAAAGAAAGACCTGAAAAGTAGGGCATGATTAGGTGCGAGGGAAAATGAGGGAGGGAATTGAGAACCAGAAAAGTTGAGAAGGGGACGGAAAAGTAGAAAAATATAGAAAGAAACTGAAAACATGGGACTCATCGTTTTTTTTAATGGCAACTTTAATATTGGATTTGTTATACATTTAAAAAAGAATATAAGAGTTACTTGAAGGTGCAGTGCAAAAGTAAAAAGAAAAAAAAAGGAATATATATGAGAGTCACAAAAGTTATTTTAAAATTTGTTTACTATATTCTCGTCAGAAGAATTTTTTTTACTATTTTTATCATTCTATTTTATTTTCTTCTAATTTTAAATAAGAAAATGAATCATTTCTTTCGTTCTATCTCCTTTTCCATATCTTTCAAAATAATAAATTCTTTTCATATTTTTAGTGAAAATAAATCATATGAAGTTAGCTAAAACTTGGTTATGATTTTAAATTTTAAAAATAAAACAAAATAATTATTTCTAATTAAATTAATTTGAATGAATAAAATTTCAAGTATTAAGTTCTGAAGAGAGAATGAATTGGCTTTTTTTTGTCTAATTGATATTAGTTGCGGTCATCCTCTGAAAGAGTGAATGACTACCGTCGGGGGTGGTGGCCCAGTGGTAAAGCCTTTAGCCTGCCATCTCTAGGACTCGGGTTCGAGTCCCGGCGTTTCCAGTCAAGCCCCATAATAGTGTGATGTGGCCGAATATGGCCTTCCACACTGTGGGGTGGTGGCCGTTGAGCCTGGGATCTCCCCGACACTATGACGCGTAGCAGGCGAGGGTGTCCGCTGGTGCCCCGGTGGGCAGTCTCTCCTATGAGGAGGGTCAATGCCAGGATGTAACCGGTATTGACCGGGCCTGGACCGACGGGGAGATGATGATACCACTGATGCCTTTTTTTCTCGACAAAAAAAAAAGGACTGAATGACTCTGTGAATTGACCGAAATTAAAACATATGAGCCAAATCAAAAATATTCTATAAAAAACTAACCAAGCAAAACATATTAAAGGGCTAAATTGGGAATTGTTCTTGAACTTTATATTATTTTCGGACATATCAGAGCTCCTACAAATCATGAAAAAAGGTGTTCAATTTGCATGATCAGTTTGATTTAACTAGAGACGGTTGATGACAACAATGCCTATAGAACTAAATAGTTTGACATAGTTATTCCGGGTGGTTACTTCGGGGAATGGGGCCTTGTTAGTTGTCAACGCAGATTCACAAACTTCGGCTTCATCATCAGGCATTTTGATACTGTAGCTGGCTGACTCAATATCATCCTCAAGAAGCTCCTTGAGTGTGCCTTTCAAGGCACTAAGGGCACTTCCATACGAGGAAACACACGTCTCCAAGGGTGCTTTGAACTTTGGTGAGGTGCTAGCTAAATTCTTTATGAAATTTTGGCTCTCTGTTGTTTTGGAAATTGCCATCTCGACAGTGATCTTTGCAAGAGCTTTCGGATCTGCTGACGATGTTCTGGGATCCGACGTGAGTGCTTCAACACATCCGGGTCGGTGAACTTGCTCGCTCACTTCCTTGCACACTTCTTCCACTAGCTTAGACGTTGGAGCAGCACTTGATGCCCTCCAATGGAACAACAATACGAGCATGAAAATGGCTGACAAAACAAATCCATGACTCCAAGGCTTCTCCATATTTTTACTTATACCAACTAGTTTCTAAAGATTTTCCTGGTGATGATTGAATGCAATGTTTTGCCTTTGGGTTTTATTTATAGATGTAGCTAGGAAGAGTATCTTTAATTTTCTTCTTCTTTCCTTTTGTATTTTGTGGTATTATATGCATGCCTAGTCTAATTATTAAGGCAGCAGGTAAGATCTTCTTTTGAATCGCACGATATTCTTCTCTTTGCTAATGCTTATTGAAAAAATTATTTACTCATCTACCTTGTATAAACCAATCGTAATGTCCTAACTAAGTATTAAGAATTGTTGAACAAATGAACAATTTTTTTGGGTAATTTTCAGATATTTCATTACGTTTTATGGCAAAAGACTTATACAAAGTTGAGGAAAGAAATCCTACACTACTTAGTTAATCAACAATCAAGCTAGTATCCAACTAAAAGATATTCTAATAATTTGTTTAATTAATAACAATGATGCTAGAGTTACTAAGATTTTTCTACTAAGAAAGTTTTACAAACATATGTGGCATGAGTAGATTGGATGATTTTATTAGGTCTCCACATCATCTTTATTTTCATTTATTATTTCTAAAATTAGAATTTTTTCAATAACAAAAATCTTTACCTATTAGTTTTCATGATTTCTTTCCTTTCTAAAATGTCTTCCTGCCTCCTTTCTTTTACGAATTTTTCTTCATCATTTATTCATTTATTATTCCAATCAAATGCGCAAATATTTTAACAGAATAAATTGAACTGATATAATCTATTGTTCATGTGCACAACTAAATGTCTACGTTAAATTAATTGAAATTGGCAAGTATAATAGATATTCCATTTTTTTTTTAATTTATAACATGTTACGAATCAAGAAATTCTGTCAGCAAAAGAACTGGTGAGCCGAATTTTCCTTCTAATGTCAGTAGCAATTATTTGGGATTGTCCATACTCTAAAATTCTTTGATATAATTTTCTTATTATAATTTTCAATCCCTAATTTTTTAGTCTCCTCAAATTAAAGAGTTTCATATGCATCTAAAGCATGTCGTGCGACTAGTATAAAAAAATAAGAAAAAAATGAAAAGAAATTCGATAAAGGAAGGAGGAAAAAAAATTAGAAAGGAAAGAGATCATAAAAAATTAATAGGTCAAGATTTTTGTGATTGAAAAAACTCTAATTTTAGAAATAATAAATGAAAATAAAGATGATGTGGAGACCTAATAAAATCATCCAATCTTGGCATGCCACATATATTTGTAAGACTTTCTTAGTAAAAAAATCTTAATAACTCTAGCATTATTGAATTAATAATAAAGATACAGCAAGCCGTGCTAAGATTACCAGACCAATTGCTTAATCTTACTGATGTGATTTTCTAAAAATAATTTAACTTGATTTCGATCTTCCATGACTGATGTTGACAAAAATCAGATTTAGCTTTGCAATTTAGGAGATTCGGAACTCTAATATCTTTTAGTATAGATAATAATTCGTTTTTCTCACTTATCTTGTACAAACCTTTCTTAGCATTCCTTTTCCTTTTGACCATGATATTTTTCCTAACCAGTTATCAAAAATCAGATTTAGCATTGTGATTGATGAGTAGTGA
This sequence comes from Turnera subulata, assembly GCA_028386065.3. Lineage (NCBI taxonomy): Eukaryota > Viridiplantae > Streptophyta > Magnoliopsida > Malpighiales > Passifloraceae > Turnera > Turnera subulata. The sequence continues at coordinate 139,171 of JAKUCV010001458.1, forward strand.
CTTTCCTCTTTAATATTACGCAAAAGGTATTATTTATATCAATAAGAAGACTATCTTTCATTTTTAGAAGATAGCTGGAGACCTTATCTGCATGCCCAACTAGAGCGACAAGATTCTGCTCTTATTTCTTAATTTTTAATTTTTAATCTAAACAAAATGTTAACTTTTCGCATTTACCTTTTGACAGCAATAGTTTTCCTAACCATTAAACAATGACATTCAGCATTGTTATTTAATGGTTTTCGCCTCTAAGATTTTGCAATGAGATTTACATTGTTAATGCTTGATACACTATCATCCTACTGAGTTTCACTCCCCAATGTGTAGAAAAATGCTCACATCACATCACCATATTTAGTTTGGCATATGGAGCAACCAAGTAAAATTTATCAAAATTAAATCAGTAACAAAAAGATTCCTTTCTTTTGGGGAAAAAAATCATTACAGAACTCCTATTTTGTTATTGATTTTCTTCTATAATTTCACATTTTTGCCTCTCTCTTATTCGTTTCCTTTCAAGAATTCTACCCAATAACTGATTTCTCCTGGGCAATAATTCGGATTGGGGCATTTCTATAGCTTGTTACTTATACTCTTTATGGTCACTTCCTTTGAGTTCAAAATACAACTCACGGCTTTCTAGGTCGAATAACTGCCACGTTCAGATCGGTGGCCACAACCACAAATCCTGTCAACCATCAGATTATATTGAAGAAAATAAAGTTTTTCCATCAAATCAAAGTCAATGATGATTTGCTCACGCTACTTTGGAAAGTAAAAATGGGAGTTAAAGTGGATTTATGATATAAATATCAGTGCTTGCGTTACAGGAACAGAAATTTAAACCAAAAAGTTCGAGATTGAAATTACAGTACAAGTTTCTTGAATGGAAGAACCATTTTATAAAACAAAATATATATACATATACATAGATATATATATACATAAATATACATATAAATAGATATACATATACATATATATTAAATAGGGATGGAGAGAAAAGATGGAACAAAGATTAACTAAATAGTCATTACCACTTCAATTATTCTTATTAGGGGGATACATTACTGTTATGGTGGTTATTTATGTTTTTATTTTTTTTCACAATCTCTCATAATAACATAAGGCACCCCTCCAGGATTTAACCATTCTCCATCTTGGATGGATTAATGTCATATTTCGTCTCTGTGTTGCCTCTTCAAATTGAAATTCGTCCTTGTGTTGAGTTTTGATTGGTTTTGATCCTTCAGTTGGTCAATTTTTTAAGGTTTTAGTCCTTTTTACCGATTTTACCCCTAAATTCAGTACTTTACTATTCAAACCAGTTTATCCACCCGAAATTCGACCCAACTAACCGACCCAACCCGGAACCTTATTAAAAAATCTCCAATAAACAAATAACTCTACCTCCCAACATCAAAAATTTTAAAATCATAAAAAAATACAAATTATTTTTTAAAATTTTTTTAAAAAAATTAAAAAATCATAAATCAAATTATTTTAAAATTTTTAAAATTTTAAAATTTAAAACTTTCTTCTCCACATGTTTTTTTCTTTTCTCTTATTATTTTTTAATTTAAAAATTCACAAATTTAAATTTTTTTCTCTATTTTTGTTCTTTTTTCTTTTTTCCCTCCTTTCTTCTCCACACAAGTCCTCTTATAGTAGTAGTCAAAAAGGCATAGTCGACTTAGAGTGGTAAGCTTTTTCTCTACTTGTCTAGAAAGAATTATATTTTCAAAAATTTTTAAACTAAAAGATAATTTATTTTATGATTTTTTATTTTAAAAAAAATTAAAATTTTTTTTGTACTTTTTTAAATGATTTCTAAAATTTTGATATTTGGAGGTAGAGTTATATATTTATTGGAGATTTTTTAATGGGGTTCCGGGTTGGGTCGGTTAGTTGGGTCAAATTTTGAGTTGGTAAACTGGTTTGAATAGTAAAGTCCTGAATTTAGGGGTAAAATCGGTAAAAAGGACTAAAACCTTAAAAAATTGACCAACTGAGGTATCAAAACCAATCAAAACTCAACACGAGAACGAATTTCAATTTGAGGGGGCAACACAGGGATGAAATGTGACATTAATCCTCTTGGATGAGTCCAGCCACGACCAATTGTTGGGCTTTGGTGGGACTTGTAATCACATGATAAGTGGTCCAATTTACTCTGTTATTGACTACAGCACCTGGCCCATTGTTGGAGTAGTCCCTCCATCCCATACCGACCATCTGGCAGGATCACTATGATCGCCAATGTAAGATTGGAGGACAACAGTCCTAGAATAATTCTTCCATGGACGGCAAAAATCCGTTTTGAATGATGCCTTGGCTGGTTCGAGATCAGAGCTGGCTATTATGTTACAATTTTGGATTATCATGCCCGATTTTTAGCGTGGATATGTTCTTCCTTGGGTAGCGATCATGTTGGATTGTCCAATATTAGGCTTCCTAGCTACGATACTACAATTCTGTAACACGACCGCTACATCACCGAAGATGAAGTCCACCGTGCCTGTAATGTAGATGTCTTTGTAGAACTGGCGATTGTTGTGGGCATAGAGAGCGTCCTGAAATCCATCTATCTTGCATCTATATATTACAGCTCGACCGACAGAAACTAAAAGCGCCACAGCCTGACCTGTAACAACCCGGGTAAAATTTATGTTTTTACCGGGATTGTAAAAGGCCTTGTACAGTAATTTACCTTATGAAATTAATTTGGATAATTATTTCAGGGTAAATTATGCATCGGATTCTGAAACCGACCTATACTCCACGTTCCCGATTTTTCTGCGGATTTTACGGACCAGAGTTGGTATTTTTCGGGTCCAGGAATCTTAAGAAAAGTCAGGTTTATCCTTGAGATAACGGACCAGAAATAAAGTCAAAGGGGTATCATAGTTATTTTCTGGTCCGAACGGGACACGCCTCACATGCTGCACAGTAGTGCATAATTGAGGCTGCCGCCGCCTCTTTTCTGTGTCGCTCGTGTCTTCTCTTGTGTAACCTGTGATTTCTTTTCCTGCCTTAACGAATCCTCTGCCAGTATTTTTCTCTGCAACCCATTCCCTGCTTCACCTGCAAAACCCACAAAACCAACTGCATAGGAAAAGAAAAAAAAGAAAGAAAGACACAACACCCAACCACCACACGCTGCCGTTTAGGCAACAACCCACAAAAACCCATCTTTTATTTTCCTTTTCTTTTTCTCTTCTGTGAACCGCCGGCCGCCACCGATGCCTTCACCGTGACCAGCACCACCCGACACCATCATCCACTTGCACCGCCGTCGCCTTCTCCTCCTTTCCCCGCGTTGTCGCTACTTGTCGCTGCAACCTAAGCCACCGTCGTCGTCCTTCTTCCTCGCGACGACGCCGCTCTGAGTTCTGCAGCCACCGCCATCGCGCCGTCGCCGCCAGTGGAGATAAGCCCGAGCAGGACGCAGCCACTCCTCCTCCTCACGCGACGCCGACGACCCAAGTCGCAGCAGATCCCAACCCGCAGCAACCCGATGCCGTCTCCTCCGCCCGTGCAAGCTTGCCGCCGCCAGCAACCACCTGCAGGTCTGCCGACGCCGCCTTCTTCCTCGCGGCACCCACTCATCACCGCCACTTGCTCGCGATCGCGCTGTCTCGCCACGCTGCTGCTTCCACGTCGCGCCGCCGCCGTTGACCCACACAAGGTGAGCAACCCGTATGTAATGGGTTTGACCCGTTTGCGAAATGGGACGACCCGGATCCGTGTGGGTCTAACCGTGGGCTAGGTTGGGCCTGGCGGGTGTCTTGGACTCTGACATTGGGCTTGGGCTTGGACCTTGGCCCAGTCCGAGATAATAAAAAATAATAGGGAAATAAAATCTGGAAAATATATATATGATAATAAATAAATATATATGTAATATTGTAACAGCCCATTTTTACCGGGACTGTTTAAGTTAATGTACAGTAATTTACCAATGATTTTTAATCTTGGGTAATTAAATTGTGGTAAATTGAGTATTGGATTCCGAAACCGAGCATAGTCCCACGCTCGGGATTTTTCTGCGGATTTTACGGACCAAGTTGGGATTTTTCCGGGTTCAGGAATCTTCGGAAAAAGCCGGGATTATTCTCGAATTAACGGACCAGAAATAAGATAAGTGGGTATACCAGATATTTTCTGGTCCAGGTGGGTCACACTTCACATGCAGCATAGTAACTGCATAATTGAAGTTCAATTATTCAGCCGCCAATTTCTATTCAGCCTGTGAACTACCTATTTCACTTGTGATTAACCAGTGACTTTTGTTGCTTATAAAATTATCTTTCTTCAGCCACCATGCACACCACTATCACCTCTTCATCTTCATCCTCACCTCTACAAAATTCTGCCTGCAAAATTATTATCAGCTCTCCTTCACCAAGAAAAGAAAAAAAACAGAAAAAAACAACACAAACAACCACCAAACGACGCCGTCTACACCATCCCCTTCCCCATCTTCTTTTCCTTTTCTCTTCCTCCACCCACTGTCGGCCACCACCTGCGCCCGGCCGAACGACCGGCACGCATCACCACCCCCGTCTTTGTTCTCCTCGCATCGACGCCAACTGGACGCCGCCCTCGCCTCCTAAGTCCGCCGCCTGACGCGCCACCTACGGCCAAGAACCCGACGGCTGCACCTCCTCCTACCGCCGTCGTCAGCTGCAGCAGGACGCGTCAACAGCCGCGCCTCCTCCTCGCTCCGGTCGCGTCTCGCTTGAGACGCCTCTGCCTTCGCCGACGCGCCTCCATTCCGTGCCGTCCGCCGCCGCACAAGGAGACCCGAGGTGAGCAGCCCGTTATGGTGACGACCCGGATGGGTCATGATATGGGCGGGCTGACCCGTTTCCTTGCGGGTCCTGTGTGGTGTGGGCTGCTGGGCGCGCGGGCCGACTGTGGCCTTGGCTTGGGCTCGCGGTCTGGGCCTGCTGCGCCTGGTCAGCCTATTGACTTGGGCTCCTCTGGGTTGGGCTGGGCTTGGACACTTAGGCCCAGTCCGTTTAAATAAAAAAAAAGAAGAGAGAAGAAAAGAGAAAATAAAATCTGGAAAATGGGATTAAATAGAAGAAAAATATAATTGTGAAATTAATGGGGGAAACATAAATTTTGGGAAGTATGTGGTTTATGGAAAATAATTCTAGGAACTTATATATGGATAATAAATTGTAGAAATAATATTTTGGAAAGTACATACCTAGGAAATAAATTTTGGAAAGGGTATTATCAAGGTAGTAAAATACCGGAATAGTACCCGGGTATAGGAAAAGTATAGAAGGGTATTTTTGACACTTGAAATAAATGGTGAATGATGATAATAATGGAGAAATTAATCCGGGAGAGTAACCGAACCGAGTTTATATTTAATTTACGGTATACAATATTAGTATAACATTTGCATACCATCTTATATGTGCATATTATTGATTGATATAGGAGTTGATAACGAACCATTTGCTGAGGAACCGGACTTGGAACTTGCTGAACAATTTCATAGTTGATATCGGCTAAGGTGAGGATGGATAACCCTTGTTATGTTGCCTGTAATACGTTGTGTGCTTTGTTGTTCGATTGAACTGCTGAATTGCTGATTGACTGTTGTGGTAATTATTACTGCTTTTGGACAGTGATATTGATTCTGTGAATATTATGCTGAGATTGATGTTGAACTATTGACTGTGGAAATTGTGGAAAAGAAATTGGAATTGAGAATGGAATTGATTTGAGATGTGATATAATTGTCATGTGGAAAGTAGTGGTACGACCCGATGGTTTGAAAATTAATTTTGGGATGCTATGGTCGGTTTATGGTTGGTTGGCCCGTCATGCCTGTGGTTAGGGTATACCGAATACCCAGTGGCTCGGATATGCCAAATATCCGCGGTGGCTCGGATATGCCGAATATCCGCAGTGGCTCAGATATGCCGAATATCTGGTTGGCATGACGTCGCCTGAGGTTGGGGTATACCGAATACCCAGTGGCTCGGATATGCCAAATATCCGCGGTGGCTTGGATATGCCGAATATCCGGTTGATCTGATATGTGGATTGGTTCTTGACCTAGCATCCGGAATTAATTGATTACCAGGTACGACCCTAGCTTGTCCAGTGACGGGGGCCCGGAAGATAAAAATTGGTAATAATAATTAAGCATTCTTTTGGCCTTGGTTCAGTTGTTGAGATATGTTGTTGCTTGTCTGTGTTTGCTTTTAAGTATTACGGTTGCTTGCATATCACTGTTTATCCTTGGTCGGTGAGCACTTCGGACTCACCCCTCGCCTGCGGGGTTTCATCCCGTAGGATAAGCTGTTTCCGTAGTTCAGGTACGACGTTCGACGGCTGCTGTTTTCTTCTCCACCTGACTCCGGATCCATACCACCGATGCATGTGCATAAGTCTTCCGCTGCTATTCTATTGCTTATATTGCTGTATTGCTGATTTCCTGTGTTATGTGTATTACTGATACTATTTGCTGCTGCTGAGAGCACTGTGTTTGGATTGAATAATGGTCCCCGAGTGTGGGTGACAGATGTATTGATAGTTACTATTGTATAGTATTTGCACGTTGTACTGTCTGTTCTATCATAATGAATAGTTTCGGCACGTGTTTACTGTATTACGGTAAATACGGGTCGGGGCGCTTCAAATATGGATTAGATATTTTTGGGAAAAATAAATACATAGAGTATGGCTATATCTTGTGAAAATAAATGAAGTAGATACCTTACTATAATATTTTCAAGAAACTAAGATAATTATAACATGATTATTAAATTATGGTAAATAACCTTAAAGATGTATATTATGGAAATATTTTACCGGAAAATTTTATATATATATATATATATATACATATGTGATTAACTTCTAGGAAGATTATTTTATGATAGCCATTACTTTTGGAAAATAATATAAGTGATAATAATAATTATCTTTTTAATTTAGAAAGGATACATATAAGTATATGACTATACTAATATGGTAGATACCCGTATATATGAGTTAGATAAATAATCAAGATAATATTTTTGGAAAGGATATTATCAAAGAATAATATCCGAAATATGTATATATACGATGTATTAATTTGTGGGAAAAGGAAATACAAATAATTTAAAAATGGGTTAAACACCTTTTATAAACCTCGAGTTTTCCTTTTGTCCCAATCGTATACCCCCGAGTTTCTGTGTCCCTTTTATGTACCCCGAGTTTCAATTTCTGTCCCTTTTGTGTACCTCGGGCAGTCCGGACGATGACATGGTCATCTGCCCGGGTCCACTTGACACGTGGCATAATGTCAAGGTGCCACGCGGGAATTTTTGTGGGACCCACAAACTAGAATATTTGAGAAATAAGGTGGGACCCATAATAATATCCATTTGGCACCAATGGCATTATGCCACGTGTCAAGTGGACCCCGATAGATGGCCATGTCATCGCTTGGGCTGCCCGAGGTACATGAAAAGGATAAAAATTGAAACTCGAGGTACATAAAAGGGACAGAGAAACTCCGGGGTATAAGATCAGGACAAAAGAAAAACTTGAGGTATACAAAAGGTGCTTAACCCATTTAAAAATAATAATATTTATGCCGAAGTATCAAACGAGTACGGGTAATGGGGTTGTAGTCATATGTATATCATATTCACTGTGCATTTGTGTGACTATGTTTTCGTCAATAATTATATATAGGAGTTGATAACGAGCAGTATCCCGAGGAACCAGAGCCGGGACATTTCGAGGACTTTCAGGAATAGGAAAATCGGCTAAGGTGAGGATGGATATCCTTTGATATGTTGCACATAATATTGTGTTTGTTTCTCTGATAATTATTTGCTTGATTGAACTGCTGAGCCGATTGAGTTTGATTGTGGTGTTACTGCTAATTGTTGTTGATTTATTGATTGTGGATAATCTGGGATAATTGGATAATTGAAAGTTGTGTTGACGACTTTATTGTCACTTGGAAAGTAGTGGTACGACTCGATGGTTAGAGACTGTTTTGTGGTGGCTATGATCTGGGTTACTTGTGATAAGCATGTCTATGCTTGGGATGTCTATCCCGGTTATTATATTTTTGGGATGTCTATCCCTGGGATCTATTTTTGGGATGTCGATCCCTGGGCTCTCTTGGTTTGATCTAGCACCCAGAACATGTTAATAACTAGGTACGACCCTAGCTTGTCCAGTGGCAGGGCCCTGAAGATAAAATTGGAAATTATATTGTCTTTTGGTCTTGGCTCAGTCATAATCTGGTTGAATCTTTGATTTGTCTTTTGCTTGTATTTTCTTCGAAAGTATTATGTTTGCCTGCATATTACTGTTTATCCTTGATCGGTGAGCACTTCGGACTCACCCCTCGCCTGCGGGGTTTCATCCCGTAGGATGAGTTGCTCGTAGTACAGGTACGTGGTTCGGCCAGCTGCTGTTTCTACTCCACCAGACCCCGGATCCATACCTCCGCTGCATCTCATTCTAAGACTTCTGCTGCTGTATTTTATATGTTGCTGTATTACTTCTGTTACTGTATCATATGTTTTTTATTGCTGCTGTTGAGCTTTGGGAGTGTTTGTGTCTTGAATAATGGTCCCCGAGATCGGGTGACAGAAGCTGTACTTGAGTTTGATTGTATTATACTTTGTAACATATGTATTGTCTGCTACTGTAATATGAATAGTTCTAGCACGTGTTTACCTTGTACGGTAAATACGGGTCGGGGCGCTTCATGACCCTTTTGAGGCCCAACTGCATTTTGGAACCCAACATTTTTTTGGCCATGAACCCATCTTCGAGAACTGCTCCATGAACAATTTAACGAGCAAATATTTAGAAAAAAAAAAGAGAAAAGAAAATTAATAAACAGACATTAATATAGTTTGTACTAGTGAAACAAAATAAAATCAAAGGTTGGCTGGATGGGTTGAGTCTGGCGTAATTATGCCCACATGGGTGAGCCGGGACGTATTAGTGGAGGGGGAGGAATAACACCGGAGGAGATAGAGGAGCGACTTTGGTGAAATTGGATTTTTATGAAAAAAAAGATAGGATAATTATAAATATAAAATTAAAATATTTGGATAATTGAATTACATTATTAATATTTGGGTATTATAGATATTCATTACTCATTACCGAACCCACAAACCCCACTACCTATTGTTATGTGGGTTAAACCAAAACATCCATTTATAATGGATATAACATTTTGTCACACCTAATAACAATCCTCTTCCAACAAGGACAATCAACCATCAACGGTCAGGTGGGTTTACAATTAGTTCAAAACTAAAGACAAAATAAGAGCACAGTTTGTTAGAGTCAGCCTTTGATTCTAATCAATATCCCACCAAATTGTATTATTCCAATTTTTTCCCCGAAATTGCATCATAGTATTAAAACTGAAAATAACCAACTACCAATTACCACACATAGAGTTTAAGTCAGATTAGTTACCACATAATCCTTGGCTGCTGACTTAAACATAACAAATTACATGCCCAAAAGAAAGTACTTAAACATAACATAACAAAGTAGAAGCTAAATACTCGAAATCGAAATAGAAACATGCATTACTGCAGCCTAAATCGTATTTCCTGATACTCATTCCAAACAAGTTTTAATCGTATTTCCTGATACTGGTTCGAAACAATTTTTTACTTGGATCAAAAGAGCGTTAAATAGTATTACAGTACTACTTACCTACATCGAAAGTTTGGAAAAGGCCGATTCCATCATCAGTATTCAAACTCTAGGTTATGATGGTGGCATCCATGCCATCCCCAACGAGCATCAGGTTCTTCTTTCTCTTTTCGATCTCCACTCTCTCTGTGTATGTCCCTTTCTTCACATAAATGACATACCTAGTGTTGTTGTTATCTGGTGTTGATGCCACGACATCATTGACGGTTCTGTTACCACTCCCGCCTCGCACCACCACAACATCTGCATTGACATCTTTTGTGCTTAAGCTGGTGATGTTGACGAGGGAGGCTAAGTGTAAGAAAAAAAATAAGGAGAGGACGATGATAATTATTTTTGGGGCCATTGATCTTACCATGCAGTTTGTTTTAGCTTAGTTAGAGGTTCTTGGGTTTGTTAAAGATTTTTGGGTTTCAGGTAGCTAGGTATCTATGTAACTCTTCTTCTCATTAATTTATAATGCTTCTTTAACTACATGGTTCTAGGTTGTATATATGGTAATAAATGAAGAACTTGCATTCTGCATATGGCAATAATTAGTTGAATTTTGCCATTCTCTTTTGCAATAATTCTCTTCATGTTGTATTATAAATCCTTTATTGCAAAAAATATGTTGTATATGTGGTAATACATGAACAACTTGCATTCTGCATATGGCTATAGTTGGTTGAATTTTTCCATTTTCTTTTGCAATAATTCTCCACATTCCATTGTAATCTTTTTGTGATTATTATTACAAAAAATATACACAACATATCCCCCAATTTTAGGTTGTATATATGGAAATAAATGAAGATCTTGCATTGTGCGTATGGTATGGGGAAAAACTTACATGGTCAATTATGCGAATTGCCTCTTTTATTTTTTTGCCTTTTTTTTTTGTTCAACAATTAACATTTTCCCTTTTCGGGGCTTGTGAATTGCTTTAACATTAAATCGGTAGAGATTTGTTAAACCGATTTAACATTAAATCGGAAGGCAATTACTTTAACAATTGCCTCTTTTATTTTCTTTTTGCCTCTTTAATTTGTTCAACAATTGCATTGACACATATTTTTTGGTCGGCGCCTGAGAATTTGACACTAAATTGGTGGAGATTTGTTTTTTGAACAGCAAAATTTGCCTCTTTTATTTGCTTCAACAACTGCACTAACTTTTTCTTTCGGGGCTTCAGAATTACTTTTATCAGTCCGTTTGGTATCAATTTGAAATTGGAATTGAATTCAAATCATTAAAAATTTAGAATTTGAATTCATTATGAAATCAATTCCCATGCTTGGTATATTTTTTAATAATGAGGAATTGAATTCAATTCCAATGTTTGGTATAAATCAAATTATCAATTGAATTGCTAAAATTACATAAATTGTCCTTTTGCTAAAAAAAATTAAAATAAGAATATAGGGTTATTTTTGTCATTTAGACATACCAATACTTATCCAATAGAATTGAATTTCAAATCCGATAGGTTTTGCTTGGATTTAAAATATTACCAAAATATTGCTCCAAAAATAAAAAATGGAATTCAATTCTTATTTTAGGTGAAGTAGAATTATACCAAACTAAGTGTTGAGAACCGGGAGTCGCCCGAAAACCGGGGAGACAACACGCGAGGCCCAAGTGAGTTCCATACGCGTGACCAGGACACCACTCTGTAACCCAAAACCTCAAGGTATTGGGTACATGGGTCCACTTCACTTATATGTTACTCACTTGGCCTCTTTCTGTCCGATGTGGGATTCACCACTCACACTTACATTCCAACAATCTCCCCCTTAAGTGTGAGACTCTTCCATATCGGACATCATCGGGCCTACTCCCCCTTCAACGGAAACATTTCGGAAACTTTTCGCAACATCACCAAGAGCCCACTCTGCCATCAAGCCCGTTCCAGGAGCACGCGTCTGCCGATGCTCCAAGAGCTAAACTTCACTTAGGCCCAAACCGGAAAGCCACTCAGAAGTTTGAGTCTGCCAATACCACTCTTATCCGGAGCCACGCCTTACAACTCCAACA